>VYZX01002365.1:13852-51907 GCA_013401335.1 Brachypteracias leptosomus | reverse complement strand
CTACTTGTGTAGGAAAGTTGGACAAGATGACCTGTGGAGCTCCCTTCCAGCCTAAAACATTTTATGATTCTATATTTATTACCTTGTCTCAAAATTCACCAATCAGAGTTTATCCTCTGTGCTATTACTATTGTATCTGTACTGATTTAAATGACCTGATATTAGCATTGTTTTTAAAGATTTTGACAAAATATTACAGCTTATTTTGCTGTATACATTGAACAAGGATGAAGTTAGATTTCAGACCAAAATTAGTTTAAGAGGACAGTGCCTATCAGAAAGAACAAGCAATAAAAGCCATTGGTCAGCTTTCAAAATCTCAGTAATTCAGAAGTCAGAATATTTTTCCAGATATTGAAGGACATCATAAGAACAAAAAATCTGCTAAACTGCAATAGCTGCGAGCTTTCACAGATTATTAAAGTTACAGGATTTAGAAGTACATACTATTAATTCTTTTGCCCTTGTGAGTAGAACACCAAAGAGGAAATAACTCTAGTTGTCTGGATAATTAATCAATGCCATCAAAATTTCATTCTAAAATAAATTACATTAATATTCTATTACAATACCCTAGTATGTGTCCAAAGTGTGTGGATATACTGTAGATTATTTTTAAAAGGTCAGGTCACTTTTTTAAGTGTTATACAACTTGAAAAGCAAAAACTCTAATATAATCTTTTCAAACTAGAAAAAGGCTGATTCAACTTTTGTTATTGTTCTACTGTGAGCACTTGGTCAGAAAAAAAATCAGCATTTTTAAGCAGCTTGTCTTACAGAAACTAGAGTTTGTAGTAGCATTTAATGCAGAAAGATAGTTACTTCAGAGTAGCACAACAGGTTCTGTTTACTCAGAGCTGCAAATAGTGCCATTTTGCAGACAACTCTCTGTATTACCTATATTTTAATTTATTGTCTATAGCACATGGTAGAAAATAAAAATCACAATTCCTACACCATATATAGTAGAACATACTGTGCAAGCATAATGCTTAGGAGTTTATTGTGACAGCCTTCCTGATACTGAATATTTTTAATTGTGAGTAGTCCTATTGAAGGTGATTTATGAAGTCAGGAAATTAAAATCAGCTGTGTATTAATTCCATACACTAGTAATTTCTAACACCTAATTCCCTTAAGCAGTCATCTTTCTCAAGTGTAATGTGCTACAAATTACAGGAAAAAAAGGAAAGCTCACAAGGTTCTTAGTAGTATTCAGATAATTAGGAAAGTTAAATATTGAGGTTGACATAATAGTGACATAACTTTTCCACGCATATTTTCTGAAATTTCAACTCAAATAATAATTTAGCAACAATTAGGTACATAATAAAAATCTCAGTGATTTGTGAAATCACTCAAAAAATTTCTAAATTCTAGAAACAACTAATGCTGCCATCCTCTCAATATGATCGTATTTTTGTGTTTTATAACACTTTTCTTTGTAAATGTTCCCAAATGACTTGAAACATTCTTCTATTTTATAAAGTGAGCTCTGTTTTGAATAAATTTGGTAACAGAAGTACCAATAGCATCTTTCTCCTATTACCCTGAGATATGCATTCATGACATTCATGACATTCTGTAGCCTTCATTTAAATATAATATTTGGAATAAACTGGAATATCCAAAGAGTGTACCTACTTTGGAAGGGGGGTTGGACCATATGATCTCCAGAGACCCCTTCCAATCCCTCCCATTCTGTGATTTTTGATATTTAAAAGGAGCATCTCTGATCAAAACTGAAATCTGAGAGCATGTGTGATGCAGTTACCTGTGTAACTATGGAATAAGTAAACATTAACAAGGAAGGAATGTGCTACTAATGAGAGGAGAAAGGAGCAGAGTGAAGCTACTGAAGCCAATTACATCCTCTGTTTTGTATAAATAATGTTGTACTGTAACTTGAGTAAGATGAATAAGCACAACAAAATGTCCATAGACAATGGAAGATGAATAAAAAGATACTATAAGAGTGAGCATTTTCAAAAGTAGAAAAATTCTAGAAGGTATCTGTTACATGTTTATCCATCTCTTCCATAAAACTCCATACACAGATTTAAATTATATATCCTAACCTGTATATCCTGCAGGATAGCCTGTATTTCCTGGATTCTGGAACTAGATTCAAGAACACATGGATTGGGATCAAAGGCAGAATGGACAGAGTCCTCCTAGGACACCAACTATTGAAGAAGAGACTTGACCCTCGTGATCCCTCAGCTTTATACTGAATATGACGTATATGGGATGGAATACCTCATTGGTCAGTTTAGGGTCACGTGTCCTGGCTGCTCCTCCCCGCAGGTGCGGCCTTTCACTTTCTGCACCACCCCAATGTGGTACACAAGAGCTAGCAGTGACATTGGTCTCACAGGAGCAAGCATAAGCAAGAGCCTTTCTGCACTCACCAATCCTTGCTAGTAACTCTAAACATCTAGCATTATCACTGCTAGAAGCAGACACTGTCTGTGAAAATATGCTGTTAACTTCAGAAAGTGAAGTTAATTAGAAGAGACTGAGCTGAAAAGTAAAATCACTGAAGAGAATTCTGTTCTAGCTCAAACCAGGACAGACATATTCACTACTTGCAACTAGGCACCATGTTAGAAGAGAATTCAAGCTTGTTTCTTTTGATTCCATCTCCTGAAAAACAAATTGTGAGACTTGCTGCCCTTTGGTGTTTTTCTGGTTTAAACTAGGAGTACTAGGAAAAATTCCATCTTACTGCACTATTTTATGTGCTGCCACATTGTAAGAATAATATCCATGCCTGTCGATTAAATGATATGATTTTAAATTTACCTATTTCTACATGTTTTACAAAAACTAATTAACCCCAGGATAGATATGTAAGGTTCATACCATTACTATGTCTGTCTTTTAGAGCTCTGCTAAAATTGTAGCCAGGAAAACCTTTCTTCCACTTAGAAGGTCAGGGTTGATAAGCATCAAAAAGCAAAATTATCCTGCTGTTAAATCACTAGAGCAAGACAAGCTGTTGGAAGCATAGATGTCAGTGATTGAGGTCAGCAACAGAATTCCTGCTTACAGTTGACCTTGCCTATATTTTTATGAACAAAGCAATATGTCTAACATTACATAACCATTGACTGCCATTTAAGACAAGCCCTTACTGTGCAATCCTTTCTAACATGTGGCTTTCTGCAGATCATCCCATTACTGCCCTACTATTTAACTCCAAATATAAGCTGCTCTCTTCTGCCAGACAAAACCAAACATCTTCCCACCTAGGGTCCTGTGTTTCCTTCTAGTTTCTTTAAAAGCTGTATTTCCTCTAAATAATTTGAATGCATTCTCCATTATTACTTTCATATTCACACTTCTGCATTATCTTTGAATAAAGAATAATAATTATTAAGATTGCCTACTTATTTATAATGTATTATTTTCATAACTTTGTCTAATTGTTGTATCCTATGATTTTTGTCTTTGCTTAAATTCAAAGATTCAATAACTTATAAAGTCATAAATGGTACTTTTCCTGATCTGATTTTTTCTGATTACTTTATCTGATTTGACCATCAAAGTTTACCCAGTGACTTCTCCAGGTCGCTCAACAGTTCTTTTTATATCAAAGCTTCTATTTTAGGAAGAAATAGACTGTTGAGTTCAAATGTTACAGCTTTTACAGCATCCTCATCAACTGTGTTCTGTTAATAATTTTAATTTTCTTTCTAGTTCAACTTTAAGGAATTTAACCTTCAACTTTTATATATGTCAATGCTTCCAAATACCACAAAAAAAGCTTTACAGTACTAGATACCTTCTATTCTCAAAGTAATTATAAATTAATTAAGTCACCTTAACCTTCTTGCCTTTGAGTAAAATAAACTGGGGGGTTTTTATTGTGTCATTAAAAATTGAGAGCTAGACCACAGATCAAATCTCTGCTTCTGCAACGTAAATAGAGAAGTCTCTTACTGCTTATAAATAATATAAAACTTTTTTTTTTCCTTACATATCAATTTGAATACACAGTCCTTTTTTTATTGCTCAAAACTGCAATCAGATAACTGGAACTGAATCCTGACTGCAAACCAAACAATCAAGTGATCATTAAATCACTGATTCTTAAGAAGCAGTTATTTGAGACCCACTAAAGAGACTGAACAAAATGTTGATAATATCTATTAATGTTAAATGTCTTTTCATTCTTCTCATTTTTCAGACATACCATCCAATGCATATGGACTTGATAAACAGCAAGTCAAATAATTACCTTTCTATGATCATCATCTGATCTTTCTGCTAATCACTAGCACTGCTAACAGTTTCTCAAAAGTTCTCTGTTTGTGTGCTTCTGCTTTAATAATCTTAGTTTAAGAGTTTGAAAAGCAGGAATTGAATGCTGAGCCTATCTCAATGTTCTTTTCAAACATATTAACTACAATACATTTTACAAAATCTATATTCATGAAAGTAACTATAGGAATAATTTTTTTTTCCCCTGGCAATGAACTTTCAATGGCGTAAGTAAATATTTGCTGCAGAAAACAAATATCCAGCACCATGTCTTGCTTCCCTGGAACCAAGGTGCTTCGAGTCATCTCTGTAGATACAATTCTGGGAAAATCTGTGGCATCCACACAGATTGCACCTGGTCTGAGGTCTCTCCTAGACAATCTCAGAGTTGCATTGGGACATTTTAAACAAGTTAGAAGTCAAGGGTGAGGGCAGGATGTGTTTGTTTTCTCCAAGATTTTAATTTTCTCTTCTTCACTCCAACAGTACAGTATATGCAAATATAAGGTTGATTATATTACAAAGCTAACTTTATTGCTCTGTAATGTTTATAAAGTAAACCTTAAGTATCGCAAAGGCATGAAGTGATACTGAGATGAGACACTGCATAAAGATTAAGCTTCAGCTTTTTGTATCAGTACTGCTCTTCTAAGCTATTACGCAGAATTTAAATGTGATGATTTTTTTCAGTGACTATTGGAAAACGGAAAACATCTGCTTGAGAAAGGAACATCTACTAGCTGAACATGTAAATAATGACTTGTGTATGTGTGGACATATATGGGGAGTCTGTATGTATACACATCTTAAATCTCATCAGCCAGTCAAATGGTAGTTAATAAATCAGTGGCCTTACTTCTTGAAAAGTGTCAAGCTATGAAAAAGTCAAGCTACTAGCAAAACAATATTGCAGTGACAAAGCTTTCTATGTTAACAGTTGATTTGTTTATATTATTGTTCCTTGAGTGGTTAGAGAAGGATTTAAGCAATATAGAGTTTTCAGGGCTGTTGCAGACATGTGAGGCAGTATAATTTTTCAAAAAGATGGACTTTAAGGTGGACTTTAAATACGGGAAAAAATATCAGGAAAAATATTTTGTTTGCTCAGCCCAAGTTACATGTAGGATCACTAACTCATCTGCTCTGACCTTACTGTTCCCTGTGAAAAGGCTTAGTAATTGCTAGTGATTCTCCAAGAGCTATGGATTTTCACTTGAAATTACACTATACATTTCTATAAAGTACGACAAGAGTCTGCAAGGCATTATTACTTAATGTGTTAATCTTTGAAAGTTGAAAACAGCAGAAACATTGAAAAATAAGGGAAATCAAAGACCAGACAAGTAAATCATAACAAAAAAGAAGGTAAAGGCACACCGTTCAGGAAGGTAATGACGGAACCCTGTATATGAAAATAGTTGTGTGAGAGATATACACAAAGTGGTTCATTCAATAGATGCTTCCAATCACCTGACTTCAAAGGTGCCATGTTCTAGAAGACTTGTAGGAGAAGGCCTGCATCAGTCTCCTACCTGTGTGTGGATCAGAAACCATATATAACAGGAGAACAACTGGGGAAGCCCCTTGCATAGCATATGTAAATGGAGATGTGTGTCATTTGCATTTCTTGTCAGTTCTCACTCCAGTGAGTTCTCTGAGAGTCTTTCCAATGACACCAATGTCTTGGATGAACTTTTCAATCATACTCATGCAAATACTTATATTTATTTTTAAGACATCCTCTTCCCATTCATACACTATCAATTTTATATGTTAGGGTGCATGGTCCCTGAATCCTAGCTGAAAATACCTCTACTATGATTGCTAATTTGTTCTTTACAGACATTCTGATTGTTTGTATTTTCTCTGGAATTTGCGAAGAGTCTAAAATTCTCCATTTAGTAAGAGAAAATACTCAGAATAAGTCTATGTAGCCTGAGAGTTTCTGAGGCATTAGAGGGTAGCTGTATCTATGAAAGTGCCTTTTCAGTCTTTGGAATCCCTTTTAAAGTAATTTAACAATTACAACTAAGTGCATTTTTTTGGTACGTTGAGATTTCAAAAATGCCAAACTATATGAATGGCTAGAAGTTGTAATACTTCCAGTTAGCAGCAACTGTATAGTGGTTGGATCCAGCCCTCTTTTTGACTTCTTTTTCAGATGATCTGCAGCTAAACCATCACAACAATGATAAATGGATGCAGACAGAAAGCTTCCTGCCAGCTTTCCAGAGCCTCATATTCCCAAACCTCTGCTAGTATGGAGTACGTCAGTATGAGCATGGGCTCAAAATTGCCACTGGTCCTGCCAGAACATCCTGTTTGATCCTTCAAGGTCTTCCCTTCTCTCCTTCCCCTTCCTCACTACCTCAACTCTCAGATGGTGCAGCATAGCCTCCAAGACAGTCTCCTGCAGCTTCCACTGCCTCCTGTTTTCAGCAATATCAGAACAAGGTGCCAATGGCGAGTGGCATCTATTCTTTTAATGTGGGCAACAGTAGAGGAGAGAGAAGCGTGCTCTTCAGAACCTGGCTGTCAGTCATTAACATTTATTGATTCTCCAAGACGAAACTGAAGCCTTCTCCTAGGTGTTTAGATAAGAGGATCTAACAGGAACATTAGATAACAGCTTATATACAAGCAATTAATAAAATCTGATACCCCTGCCAACCAAAGCAATACACAGGTGTACAAAAGCAAAAGCACTCCTAACATTGGCTCTGGCTGGGGAAAGAGGGCACATTGTATTAGAAGGTTGTTGAAAGTGAAAATATTTGAAGATTTTTGAAGTGCTTTCTCTCTATCCTTGACAAATTCTTCCCTTCTTTGCTGAAGGGAAAAAATAATCTTGATAAGCCAGTTTTCACATCTTGTATTCCATTCAGTGACCAATGATGTGGTTTTTTGGTAGTGGTTTCCTAGCAGTGTTCTTTCCGCCAATCACAACAGACTTTTATATCCAACTAGCTTCTTGACATGTAAAATCTTAGTGGAAAAAAGCCTAAAGACATTTTTCCTCCATGTAAATAGTTAAAAAAATAATCCATTTTGAGTTATCTACCTTCAGCATGCAGAAAAATCTCCATATTGGATTTCTAATGCAATTTCACCGTGTTACAAAACCATCTTTCCTTTTTTTTGCCTGTGAAGTCATAACTCTAAAAGAAATTTTTAAAATGTATTCACAGTCTCAGAAAATAATCTGGTTTACACCACGTACAGCCATTGGAGTGTAAAGTCATGGGCAAATGCACTGGGCATTCCCTGGAACATTACAACCCCCTGTAGATCATAGCTCAAAAAAACAGAGACAACATTACCTCAGCTTTCAACCAAAGCTGTACAATGCATCTATCTTCATAACCCACTGTCTTCTTTTTCATACATGGTAAAAAGTCCCATTAAAATTACGAAGAAGCTCTTCTCATATAAACTATTCTCGCCATGGGCAAAAAAAGCAAAGTTTTGCCCTGAGAAAACCCTATGGCGGCAGATTTACCTACTTCAGGTTCCCAGTAAATATCCCAGTAAATAAAGATTATTCTTGTGGGATGGCTCAGAAGTTTTGTGACACTTATCTGTGCATTTTAAAATAAATACTTGCCTTCTAGATATGTCATTTGGAATTTTGTTTATAGTATAAATATCAGTATATAGTAACTTTTTCATTACTTAAACAGTGCTTTGAGCCTTTCAGTGGTGTCCTGGGTTCAGCCAGGTTGGGGTTAATGTTCACAATCAGCTGGGAGAGGCTGCAGCTGGGGCTAAACAACCTAACCAGCCAATGGGATGTTCGCTCCCATGCTGACATCATCCCCGGGATATAAAGGGAGGGCTGGTCCGGAGAAGTAATGCCGGTTTTCAGCGAGAGGCTTCGGTGGGTGACTGGAGTGCTCCTATCGCTCGCTTTGCCCATCACTTCATTAGTGTTCTCCTTATTACTGTTGTCTTCTCTCTTTCTGTTCTATTGAACTGTCCTCATTAAGCCCCCACGGGGTTTTCACCTTTTTTCCTCCCGATTCTACTCCCCCAGCACCGGGGAGGGGGGGGGGAAGTGGGCGATCAGCTTCATGGCCTTTAGTTGTCAGCTGAGGTTCAACTACGAGTATGTGGTGTACTGAGGATTTTATGCTTCAAGCAACACAGAACATAGAAAAATAGTCATTAAAAAGTATTTACCTCTCAAAGCAATATAGTATATAAAGTGTGAAGTGTTTGTACATAATGTATTTCTTTTAAGCAAAATTTCTAGAAAAACTACTGATACATTATTGTCATCAATAGAGTTTAAAAAAAGAAGATGCATGAGTTTGTGTGATAAGTTATTCATTAAATAAGCTTTTTGTAAATTTTCATACTCTGATCTTGTAGCGGCAGCCTTTCTGGTCTACAAGTGAAGAAACCATGAAGTTAAGAGACAATAGAATTGTTTTCTTAAGTTTCTGTCACTGTCACTGTCTGACCACATCAGCAGTGCTTGGCAGCATAGTGGATAGCAGTGCTTATATTTAAAATATAGGTGATTTCTCTGGAGTGCTGAAACTGTAGCTTTCTCAAAATATTTTGGTTTTTTTCTAAGCACATAGATTTTACATTGAAATTATATTATTTTTATATGCTCCATTAGTATTCCAGATACAGCAGCTACAGAATACAGCTGTTGGAAAATAGTCTTCAATATTTTGAAATGAGAAAAATAAACGCTTTTCTAAAGTGTAATGATTGTCTAGTGACACTGATAGACACAAATGGAGGAAAAGTACTTTCCAGAAAGTACATGAAAGGACTGCAGTTTTATACGTAATTTCATAATAATAATAAAAAACCTGCTTGAAATAAACCCTTTGATTCAATAAGATACCTAGAATATATGGTATTTTCAACCATGTAAGTAATTCCAACACTAATTGCCAAAGCATGGCAGTGTGTAGCAACCTCTCTTAAAATTCAGTGAATGCTTGAATATTTTGCTGCATTTGAACCTAAGAGCTTTTGAAGATTTTCATAGCTGTTTAATAACTCAGATTCTTGATAGCTCATATCAATATAGAAAAGGTGGAAGTACTTTACATAAAGATTATTTGGAGATCACTATCAGTACTATGGGAATGATAGTTACATTGTGATATATCCATGTTAGAGTTGAATATATGTGAAGTCATCAAAGGTTCTTACAACTTAGCTAGTCTACTTTTTGTATTGTGTCTACAATGATGATTAAAAAATTGACAGGTGATTTAGCATTCACTTATTAAAAGCTTATCATTATAGTAATTTGATAGACTTCGTAGTATATTATGGGCCTTGTATGAATTAAATACTGGATTTCTATAGGTGGGAGTAGAATAGTAGGCTCATTTCTAAATCTACAAAGGAGTCCAGGACTTCCTGATATTTTTTTAGCCTCTTGAAGTAGATATAAAGGAATAATTATACTGTTTCAAATACCCTGAATGCAAACCTGAATAGCACTGAGAATCCTGAAAATGCTGACATGAAAAACTTGAAAATGTAGAATATGCAGGTAATAGTTTACAATCCTGCACACTTTTGCAAGAACTTGAGCTAAAAAATTATGCAATTTCTAGTTTAAAAACAGTCTTTAAAGGCTTTCAGCCATAATGCATATAACTTTTCTTCCTCACTAAAAGTGAAACTCACTGTAGTAGGGGATGCTAACACTGTGCTTAACTAATTTTCACCTAAATTCTTATTTGCAGCTAAGATTTTGACAGAATACACTGTGGTAACAATGTTCCCATAGAGTCATACAGCAGAACTATCATGAAGGGGACATATTTGCTGTAGTGCAGTGACGGTATTGAAGGGACCTGCTTTAGGAACCACAAAGAAATACCATAGCTTTACTTAAGATTGTGGGATGGCTGCAGGGGAATTTTAGAGAACATTATATTCTCAGAGATTTTTTTCCTTTAAAGGTGGTTTGTGGCAGTCGTTTGTGATATAGTCCTAAGTGTGTAGCTATTGTTTCAAGTAAAAGCTGATATTCATTTTTATAACATCTTCATGAGATGGGAACTCCACTTAGGCCACATAGGACCCAAGTACATAGCCTTTATGTGGAACCATGAAGGGCTAAAAGAAAGTCTTGGAATTTATACAGCACCATAGAATGACATGATGCGCTGAAGTGTAGGTGGCATTTCCCTTGAAGCCACTGCTGCAGTTCGCTCACCTTTAATTCATCTTATTAGCACTCAATCCACCAAAATGTAAATTCAGTGCCAGTTTATCTCATGGTAACTCTGCAGACCAGTCAGTATATGCTTATGTTGAGGCCACACCGATGGCTTGTAAAGGTGTTACTGAATTCCTATATGCTTGGGGTTTTGGTCTTGTGTGTTGTGGAACACATAAAGACAGTTTTGCTGTTTCACCATTAAATTCAGGCACTAGTCCAAATGCAGATAAGCTGTCTTCATGCCTACATGCCCTGATGAACTGACAGGAGGTGATACCAGGTCTGGTATCCTGTTCAATGATTCTCTAATCACAATTGATAACTATAGCCACATGGTTTTCTTAAATTTAAAAGTTAGTTGATCTGTCCTAAATTAAGATGGAAACATTGTATATGAGAAGTTTCTGAGTGAAAGCTGATGGTTTATTACTATCTTTTACAATTACAAAATAGTCTAAAAGGTGTAATGCCATTTATGAAGTGTTGAATAATACACAGCAGCATGTGCAGTATTAATAGCTACCTACGTATGAATAGAAACTCAACTAGATTTCCCCAAAGGTATGTTTCAATGACTGTTTCTTAATGTTACATCTGAGGAACTAGTTTGTGAAGATGAAAGTGACATTTATTATTCATTTAAGCACTCACTGTAGGGAAAGATTTATTCTTTTTAAAATAGAATTACCCTTGTGTAATGGGTAGTATAGATTCTTCAAAATCCGAAAGACTGTCCTTGTGACCAAAGCCCTCAGACAGCAGGCTGCCCTAGCAATCTCAGTTATGTCAGCTGTGGAAGTTAAGTTTAAGTTCTTATACTCCAAGGAATTGCCTTGGAAGTTCAAAGGAACAAAGTCTTCTGCATAGTTCAACATATGCACAAAATATTTGGGAATAGTGAAGTGATAATTTTTTGCTGATGATATGAAATTATTCAGGCTAATCAATTTTAAGTTGACAGTGAAGTGTTGCACTGAAAACATTTAATGATTGACAATAAAATGACAGACAAGCTGATACGATGTCGAATATAAAAGAAGGATGACTGTTTCCCAATGGTGCAGACATTTTGTGTGATACTCATTTGATCAAAAGTAGGTATTTGCAGTGTAAAGTTCTACCTCTAATTTATATTCCTATTACCCATCAAAGGTGTTACTCATGTTATCCTATAGCAGCTCCTGAAAACTCACATTTTTATCTGTTGAGTACAAAAAGAGATTAGGTTAAAAGTCTGAATACCAAGACTTCTTCAGAAAACACTGAACTGGAATAGCGAAATTTTCTAGCGCTCTCCTGGGCCAGAGATACTGGAGGTTACTGATGTCTAGAGCCAAACTGCAGTACAGACACATTACACTATAAATGCTTTAAACTCATACTGCCCAAAACATGCCTTTATGTCCATCTTTGATTTTAAGAAAATGGATTGTATTTGCCTGAATACTTTCCTCACTGAAGTACTGTTAGGAAAAGTGCCATTTCATTTCACCACCTCTTAAACCCTTAAAGAAGTTTGTTTTGATTCAGGAATTGCTATGGATCAGTAAAGTATTTCTTTGGCAAAGAAAGAACCACAGATTCTCAGCATAACTACCTCTTTTTTTTTTTTTTAAGTGCTCAGTGAGTGTTCTTTAGTTATTCAGTGCCCTTGATAATGAAAACTGACTGCAGGTCTAACAGACCAATCATCTTGAAATTTTTTAAAATTCAAGACGTGAATTTCTACAGTCACCCATATCAGATTGTTATGTGTCTGGTTTCTTTGAAATATGAGGAAAATCCAGGACAATGAATTTCACTGGGTGACTCACTTGCCATTAACAGGATTCAGAACGTACCTTCTCTCAGCCCTTAGACAGCTGTTTGGAGAGCAGCCAACTTCTGTTCTCAAAAACTGGTAATATCTCTGGCTACAAAGAGGGACATCTCTGCAGACTTGGGAAAAAAAAAGAAATCAGTAATGACTGGCATGAATCTCCAGCACCTGCAGTTCTGACCTCTGTTATTTCTGTGGATTAATTGGTTTTTTCCACTCTTCCAGGCAAGAAGATGGATATTTTCACAATAGTGAAAGTATATAAAGTACTATATATATGTTAATTATTAGAGAGATGAAATTGATAACAGCAACTAGCTGTGGAAAAAAGGAGGTAAAGAGGGGAAAAGGTACTGAAGAAATGAGTCAAAGATGAATGCCGAGAAGAGGTAATTAAAAGGAAAGAATGGGAAAAAATGTAATTATAGCACAGAAACAATAGGAGAGGAAAGAAATACACAAGAGTATAAAACAAGTTTAAAAAAAAATCTAAATAAGTCAGTTTATTGCATTTACTTATCAGGCGTAAGTGATAAAAGAAGACTAGAAAAGATATTGTCTCAGGCCCTTAAAGCTAATATTGCTGCTAGTTTCTAGGTTAATAGAGACAAAGAGACAAAGAAGGCTGCATGTTTTGTGAGGAATTTGTCTTTTTATACTGTTTTCTCACAGCTCAGTTTTTGTTCATCTAAAGAAATGGATTCTTTGATCTTTTCCTTTCTCCATAAATTCCTGGTGCCCAATATGAATTTTTCATTTCCATTAAGTTTTCTGAAGCAGTAGGAGGTTTTCACACTTGTTGAACAGGGACTAGCACATTCTACTAGTACCGGTCTGCAACATCAAAAGATGTTTGGTCTTGTTTGGACCCTTCCTATTAGCCTTTCTGTTTTAGCCTCTGTCTTTAAGATTTTTCAGAGGTATCACTTCGTTGATTATCAAAGTGAATTTCAGGTCCATTGAAGTAGGTTTGAGGCAGACTTTTTTGTTTGAGATGTAAGGATTAATTTGTTTTTACAGATCACAACTAATAGCCTGGGAATCACTTACTTTAACAAGCTGGGCTAGTTTTGATTTCGTATGAAACCAGGGAAAATTCCCAGCTCCATTTACTTTATCACTGTGCTGCCAATTTAATGACATTTACAAAAAGGGTGCACTACGAGTCTTTGAGGAAAACTTCAGGAACACTTCAAACAAATGAAAGAAAGTGGTTCTTCACAGTATGTGTCACAAGCAACTTCAGATGCTAAGAGTTTAAGAGTCAAAAAAGCCGAAGGTTGCATCCATGGAAGAAAAAATAATTTTAAGGACTACTAAATAGAAATGATCCACTTCAGGCTTTGGAGTGTCTGAGCTGTAAAATGCTGGAGAAATGCAGGAGAATTTTCTGGGGAACTGTTACTTGAAATTGATATATTCATAGAATCATAGAATGGTTTAGGTTGAAAGCTACCTTTCAATATCACCTAGTCCCAACCCCCCTTACCACGGCAGGGACACCTCCCGCTAGACCAGGTCACCCAGGACCTCATCCAACCTGGTCTTGAACACCTCCAGGGATGGAACACTCACAACCTCCCTGGGCAGCCTGTTCCAGTGTCTCACCACCCTCTGAGTAAAGAAGTTCCTTCTAATTTCTAATCTAAATCTACCCTCTTCCAGTCTGAACCCATTACCCCTCATCCTATCACTGCAGGCCCTTGCGAAAAGTCCCTCTCCAGCCTTCTTGTAGGTTCTCTTCAGATACTGGAAAGCTGCAATAAGATTTCCCCTGAGCCTTCTCTTCTGCAGGCTGAACAAGCCCAGTTCTCTCAGCCTGTCTTCATAGGAGAGGTGTTCCAGCCCTCTACTCATAGTTGTAGCCCTCCTCTGGACCCTCTCTAACAGGTCCATGTCCCTCTTGAACTGGAGGTCCCAGAGCTGGACATAGTACTCCAGGTGGGGTCTCACGAAAGCAGAGTAGAGGGAAAGAGTCACCTCTCTTGACCTACTGGCCACGCTTCTTCTGATGCAGCCCAGGACACGGTTGGCTTTCTGGGCTGCACTTGCACATTGCTGCCTCATGTTGAGCTTTTTTGTCAACCAGCACCCCCAAGTTTTTCTCTGCAGGGCTGCTCTCGATCCACTCCTTGACCAGCCTGTATTTGTGCTTGGGGTTGCCCTGACCCAGGTGCAGGACCTTGCATTTGGCCTTGTTGAACTTCATGAGGTTGGCATGGGCCCACCTCTCAAGGTCCCTCTGGATGGCATCCCTTCCCTCCAGCGTGTCAACCACACCACACAGCTTGGTGTCATCCGCAAGCTTGCTGAAGGTGTACTCAATGCCACTGTCCATGTTACCAACAAAAATGTTAAACAGGACCGGTCCCAGTACCAAGCCCTGAGGAACTCCACTCCTTACCGATCTCCACTTGGACATTGAGCCGTTGATCGCAACCCTTTGAGTGCGACCATTCAGCCAATTCTTTATCCACTGAGTGGTCCAGCCATCCAATCCATGTCTCTCCAATTTAGAGACCAGGATGTCATGTGGGACGGTGTCAAAGGCTTTGCTCAAGTCCAGGTAGATGACATCAGTTGCCCTTCCCTTATCCACCAATGCTGTTATTCCATCCTAAAAGATCACCAGGTTTGTCAGGCAAGACTTGCCCTTGGTGAAGCCATGTTGGTTGTCAGCAATCACCTCATTTTCCATGTGTCCTAGCAGAGCCTTCAGGAGGATCTGCTTCATGATCTTGTCAGGCACAGAGGTGAGACTGACTGGCCTGTAGTTGCCCAGGTCTTCCTTTGTTCCCTTTTTGAAAATGGGGGTGATGTTTCCCCTTTTCCAGTTAGCGGGCACTTCACCAGACCATTTTCAAATACGATGGAAAGTGGCTTGGCAACTTGGTCTGACAAATCCCTCAGGACCTGTGGACGGATCTCATCAGATCCCACGGACTTGTGCACCTTCAGGTTCTTTAGATGGTCTCGAACCTGATCTTCACTTACAGCGGGCAGATCTTCCTTCTCCCAGGCCCTGCTTTTGCCTTCCGTAACTTGGGCGTTGTGATTAAATACTTTGCCAGTGAAGACTGAGGCAAAGAAGTCATTGAGGACCTCACCTCAGCCTTCTCCATATCCCTCGTGGCCAGATCTCCCATTTCCTTCCGGAGGGGGCCCACATCTTCTTTAGCCCTCCTTTTATCACTGATATACATATAGAAGCTTTTGTTGTTGCCCTTAATGTCCCTGGCCAGATTTAACTCTATCTGGGCTTTTGCTTTCCTAACCTGAACCCTGGCTGCTCTGACAACCTCTTTGTAGTCCTCCCAGGTCACCTGTCCTCGTTTCCAAACGAGGCCCTTCTTGCCCTTTCTCCATGCTCTCCAGGGTATGCACTAAGCAAGTAAGCCACAAAACCACTGTCATAATTCCTGATAACTAATTAATCCTAAAGATGACAGAAATAGCTGAATATTCCTAATAGTACTAGAGTTCAGCTGATAATCAACAGCAAAACTGGAAGATAATTATAACCTGTTTAGATCACTAAGACGTACCAAATTTTACAGGGAATCTGTTTATAGGCACAAGTTCTGTAATGCAGCTGATTGAGAAATCTTTATGTGAAGTATTTTAATTTTTCCATTGTAAACTGTTGATTTAACAATATCTAAATCTTTCAAGTGGTTCAAGTCTAGCAACTGATTTTGAGCATATTTATAGTACACTTATCGAAATTACACAGTTGAAATTTGAAATGTATTTCAACTATATAGCTCAACTATTATATAATTTTTACTGTAGTAAATAAAAATGGACTTAATTGTAAGAAGTATAATTAACGTGAAGCAAAGAATCTACAATATAAACAATATTAACTCATCACTTTCACTTTGTAGCATTATTTCATCATGGGACCTGACATTATATTCATTAGCAGTCAATGCATATATGAAACTATCAGTTGTAGCACAATATCAAATTGTAAACTCATTTTGGTATATCTTTGAATTTTATTTTACTATAACTATGTGGATTTTTTGTTTTCCACAAGAGGTTTCTGCCTCTTTTTTGGGTGGGGCAGGGGGAAATGCTGATCTGCATACCTATTCAGTCTGCAGTGTGGCTATGTGGAGAGGAACAATTCTGGGAGGAAAAAGCAGAAATAGAGGGCTCAGAGGTTGCACCAATTCCCTAAATCAGGGAATCATCTGCAGCCCTGAAGAACCCAGGAACCAGTTGCCTTATTCTGGATGCAAGCCCAACTGTTTAACCTCCCATAATTACCATGGACACAAGAAGAGAGAAGCTTCAGTTCAAATGTTAGTCTAAATTAACATAGCATAGAACTAAGGAGAACCTGTGCAGTATTTCAATATTCAAGATGGAAATTTGAGACATATTTTTTGTATTCACTTTTTAGCAGTGCAGAGCAGAACAAAAGTATAGCTTCATAAGTTATCTGCTAAGAGGAATACTTCCTTTTAGTTCGTATTTAATTGTCATCTTGAAATTCTTGTGCCACTGAAAAGTAACACTGTAATACAACACATCTGCCTGAAATATATCTTAAGGGTCATGTTTTATGCAATGTCACCTTTGAGGGCAAATAAAGTGGTTTATACAGCATTCTGCAAATGACTTGTTCATTGAAAGACTAAACTCATTGGAAAAATGGAAAAAAAAATCAATATGAAACTCAACAAACTGAGATTTCCATATTTAAACAGAAGAGGGAAGTAGAGGGCCAATGTCAGCACAGCTTCAACTGCTGGGCTTCATCAGGGTTATTTTCAGATTACACCTAATGATTCAAAATCATGTGAAATTAAGGTTGGTTTCTGTGCACAAGACTGAAGTGAATTTGAATTAGCTAGGTGACAGGAAAGGAGAGCACCATAGTGGCATCCCCTGCTCATCTGTTGGCCGTTCTCTCAGATGTCTATGTAAGAATGATTGCTTGTTTAAAGACACATTGTGGTTGCTATCAAGCAGGGTATACAGTAAGTGTTAATGTAGCACCTAGGATACATATATTCTAGAATATGATGAAGGTCTTAAGACAGCATCTCTAGGGGTTTTATGAAAGACCAACATTTGAGATTCATCACCTCATAATCATTGTGGAGGACAAATCACTTGGTGTCATCATTTGTCACAGTCATACACTACAGAGTGTGCCAGGCACTGCATAACTACATAATTAGTGCTGGTTCCTTCCTGAGCATGTTTTCAATCTTAAGTATAAGATAAGAGGCAAATTAGAACAGCAAGGGTGAGAATGACAATTCTGATGTCAGCATGATGGGCATTACAATAAGCTGCCTAGTAGTTGTCAGGTTTTGAAAAGTGTCTATGAGCTATTTACAGACCACCAATTTATGTGTTGCTCTGAGTACTGTGCAGCTACTATGGAAACAGCAACAAAAGAGAGTTCCTCTTTGAAAATGAGAATGGTAGATCAGGGGTATTGTAACACCGTTCTTAGGTTGATTTTTTCAGACACTGGATAGTAGAAATTGAGCAGAACAATGTACTTTTCCCCTTCTGTTAGGGATCTCAAAGCTACAGACCAGGGTTTCGATGGGGAAAGCAGAGAACAGTTCATTAAAATGTTGCAAGGTCATTTTTTTTGTTGTTCATACCAGAAGTCTTGCATTGTTATTAAGGCCCTTTAAGTTACAAAAATAATTTTTCACAGACCCTTTTAGATTCTTCTGTGGTTGTCTCTGTTTACTTGTCTTCAGTGACTTTCTAGGGTGTGGAAATACGGTTGACGTTCCATTTTGTTCACGTTTTTAAGATCAAAAACTAGCTATCGATAGATAACTTTTGATCCATTGCATAGGCAATACAATGTTTGGACCATTTTACTGAGCTTCTTAGCATGAAAAGATGTAGACTGTGGAACCCAAGCTGTCGGTCTAATTTGAGAAACAGCAACAACAGCAGAAAAATAACAAGAACCAGCTAACCCTTTACTCAAAGGAACTAAACTACAGCAGCAGCAAATGCAGTCCCTGCTGTGAGGAAAGCTTTCTTGTGTATTGTTCTCTTGACTCTCTTTTCTGGAACTGATTTGTTATAAAGTGTTTTTATTCCCTATTTGATTTACAAAGAAAATAAAGTCAATAGAACTGAACCAGTAGTTTAAAAATACACCACTAGGTTTCCTTTTTTTAAAAAAGGTATTTTTCAAAATAATGGCTGGGGTTTTGGTTTTGTTTCCTAATTGATGGCAGCTAAATATTCTTACCTTGTTACTTGTTTTGATTGTTCTTCTCTTAAACCTGTTGCATAATACACACATATGGATACATGCATCCACTACAAAATCTTCTGTTGAGCTTCCAACCAGGCAAAAAAGCCATAGAGCCATCAATGATGAGCTGTGGCAGTAATACTGCTTTCACAAGGAGTGCAGCAGCCTGTGCCCTTTAAAGAGTCTGTATCTGTAAGGAAAATAATATATTTTATTAAACTGACTAACAAAACATAAAGCAACAGACACTTCTGGATGCATAAATCTCCTACAGGTCCCTGCAAAATTTCTCACTCTAAAGGTTATGTCTATTTTCCAAAATTATATCATCCAGCCTAATAAAATACCTTACACAGAAAGGCTCAGTGCATCGACACTGGATTACTTCTGGAGATACAAAAGAGAATGAAACTTCCATTACAAAATAATCCAAATAAAATAAATTGAAAACAGTACACAACAGAGAAAAGAAGGTTTGTGTCTCTAATAAAATGTTTACGTTTCATTTCATTGATTTCATCTGAGCTCTTTCTCTGAGTTAAATGCATTATCAAGTCTACAGGTTAGCACATACTTCTTATTCAACAAGGATTTTCTTCCACTATTTTAGTGGAAGACTTCTTCCTCCTTCTGAAATGGATGTAATTTACTAAAATTACTTTCTCCTTGATCTTAAAATCAAGTTGACAGAACTAAACCCTCTCTTGGAAGAGAATGACATGTGACACAAAACAGGAAAAACTTTACATGGCAGAAAAGCAGGGGCCACAGGTGTTTTTTCCCTCATCTGTCCATTGTTTTCCATCACCATGGTATTTATTGCTTCCTCCTTAAAGTGGAGAAGTAACCTCCAATTCCCCCTTGCAGATTTCCAGACTTTAGAAGCTGGACATGAAAAGCTACCACAGACCGCAGTCTGGCATACAAAGGATATCTACTGAGGGAAGAAACAGCAGCCTCCTGAGAAAGGAGACACAGGCCAGTACACTAGTCTAGATAGCACATTATCCCCAAATCCATAGACACAGTGCAAAAAACTTCTTACGACTACACGTGAAAATAGCAAATTCCAGCACTGAGAAGCCTCTTGCAAAACATACCAGAAACTACTGTTGTCTCTCTTACTTCCAGGGTGTAACTGGGCCAGGATGCCTGACTGAAGCTGGGGATGCAGCAGGATGGATGGTGCTGGCACTCTGGGCACATTTGGATGGGCATGGAAAGCCATGACCAAAAGGGCTCCATCCCTGCCATGCCAGCCAGGCCTTGAGTTACAGGGCAGCCCTGGTTCCAAAGGGCAAAGGTGGCACCTCCAGCCCGCTGTATATGAGTGGGACTACAGCAAGCAAGCTGCCAGCTGGCCAGAAAACCCGTCAGACCTGCACCCTGGCTGCCTGGAGGCATGAGCTCAACCTAACCCTACAGCAACAGGAACAACTCTACATAGAAGGTTTCTTCTAGTTTGTTCACTTATTCTCTGGAGCTTACAAACATATATTTGAAAATCAGGTTGGTTGGTTTGTTTAAATCAAAACACATTTCTTTCTCTTCCTTTATGAATGTAAAATAAATAGTTCATATTGATTGTAAAGAGCCAAAATGCATTTTCCTACTCAACAAAATCATGCAAAGCATTTATGCACTCCTGGCAATTTCAGCAATATGATAGGCTTTCTTTCTTACATAATTATTGACTTTCCAGTCTTGATTCCCAGTCTAAAACTAACAGAAATAATATTCCGGTCTTTACAGCAGAATTGAATTAATATTTGCCATATTGTTTTTTCTGTCCTTCAGAGACTTTTGGTGCATTTTCTAGAAGAGGGTGTTTTGTCACCGAAGTTGGGATTTTTTTGTTGAGCCCTTGAGCAAGTCTTGGTCCCACATGATCAAATCTCCCATTCTGTAGTCACCTTGACCTCTCTGATATTAAGCAGCTGGGATCTTCTCCTTTAAAGGAAAAAAATGACTTTTGTCTTTAAAAGCAAAAAATGTGAGTTTACCATATGCCTCTTTGTTCTATATAACATCCCAGCAGAGTTACAGCCCACATGATTAAACTCTGTAATGTCAGCCTAATATTCTGCTCTAGTGGCCTGTGCTGTTAGTTTCTTAGAAGACAAAGTATTGACAACTGTTCTGTTTTAATTAACCTAGCTGTCTTGTATTAACCAGTTTCATGGCGTGTTCTTTTTCCAGATGATAATACTGATATCTGTTCTGAGTGATATTCCACATTTTAATCTCATGAACCTTGAAGTAAAGATAATTGACCAAAGCAAAAGCTTACAGATGCTTTTAAAATGATTTGCAGATATTTGAGTAGAAAAAAAAAAAAAAAAAAGAAGCAAATGTATTCAAGAACTTTCTTTAACAAGAATACGTCACTCATTCTGAGAGCTGGACCAGTGTATCTATGAAACATACTTTCTTGGCAGTTATATTTTCAGTAGCTATTCCTGTTTGAAAGGAAGAAATCAAAGATCATTTAATCAGAGAACAAATTTAGAGTATATGTTCTCTGTAATCAACCCAGAAGTGTTGGTCCTACCTAGGTTTAAAAGAGGATGCTTATAAAACTGCATAGAACCCACTGTAAGGTTCTAACCTTCTTGTTTAGTATCACATATCCAAAGATCCTTGTAATTTAATGTTTTAGAGTCCAACAGTATAGAAGAATTAATTCAAAATAACAGTTCACCCCAGCTACATAATTAATTCTTCACAAACCAGTAACTAATGGGACATACTGGCTCTTTAATTTCCTGTGTTAGCTGAATTTTATGGAGGGAAAAATGTAATGCTATGTACTATTTACACACTATTGAAGCCTTTTAACATTTAACTTTTCATATATTTGTCTCCATGTGAGATGTGATATTGACCTCTGTGGAGCTTTTAGAACATCTATAGTAAAAACGTCATTGGTTTATAAGATCAAAATGGGAAAAAGAGTTCACAAACCACACCCATCCAACTTCAAATTCTCATAGCTTCATATCAGATGCTGTTACTAAAACAACACAAACACAAAACCACAAAGCTACATTACAATTATAGAACATATTTTAATGTGTTCTATAAGAGAGTAAGGAGAACTGCTGCTGATGATTAGTATATTTACCTCAGCCTTAGGCTTGCCTGAACCTCAAGCAATAAGCTGCTTGAGTTTGCCTCTCTGTAAGGACTTTGAAGTAAGTAGACTGCTGTAACCATTCAGAACATTCTGATTAAAACAATCCCTTAAAACGCATCTGAAGATGCTGAAATTTATCTATTCATACTAGCTGTTAATTTGCTTGACTATCTTACTTGCCTTTCTGTAAATGTTATCAGAAAGTTGCCCAGTAGAAACTTTGATATTGATTCCCAATGCATTAAGGTAAGACAGATAAGAGAGGTTTCCTGTTCTAGCCAGAGGGTGGGAAGTAACTGTGGGAGGACATTGGATGATTATCAACAATTAAGTGACGCTTACTGTGTCTTCCCTGTAAAGAGGATGATCTGTTAATGTGAGACTTCCAGGCTTTACAGCTAGCGGGGGCTGAATGTGCAGCTCAACACAGAAAGCCCTTCTTTGTGGACCTAAGTGAGGACTGAAGCAACACTTGAACTAACAGCAGCAGAAACAGACTGAACAAAAATCAGAATCCTATAGCAGACTAATCCTTCTCCTAGGTAAAATGCTATTGTATTAATGAGTTTGAAATTATTTGGTTAACTCAGTAGAAAACTTTGCATGAAATAGGTGATAGTGATGGGACTGAAAATTGATGTGCTAGCAGAAGGGTGGGTCACAAAAAAGCCAAGATAAAGGGCAGAACATTTGGAAAACCCTTTTTTACATATACTTGTGTTGCTCTACATCTGAGCATTTTCCTCTTACACTGTTTTTCTAGCAACACAAAATAGCCACTGGCATTAAGAAACTATTCTCAGACTGAGTAATAGTTTTGCTGCTGATGTGCTAATAATTAATTACATGAAGCAGTTCAGTGAAAACTAATTGTAATCTGTGCTGTGGGCTACTGGGAGTATGTACTTCTAATGTTATTTTATTATTTATGATTTTCTACTACTTTGTTTCCCTACACTTAGGAGACTTCAAACAACATCAAGCTGTATCTTAACTAGGTATTTGCTGGGAAAGTAATGCTAGGCTTTCATGTAATGACGAGACTTAATCATGTATTGACTCTGAACTGACACTGTCTCCCCCTATTTGCAAGTATGTAATTGCTTCTGAAAGAATTAATTCCTCTAATTGATCAACAAAATAATATATAATGAAATAGTTTCTCAACTTTCATTCTAATAATGAAGGAGCAGTAGCCTTGGACAAGCTCTCTATGCCACAACTAATGTGTATCTTTTCATATGCAAAATATAGACCAGTGTTCAAGGTATTGTTCTGAACCACGAAAAAGACTTTTTCACTTCAGAATGGTAGGTAATTTGTTTGCCAAATCCTCTGTTTATGAGGAAGAATTTGAATCAGAAAAGTGATTGCTCAGCTATTAAAGCCTAATGGATTCAATTGTAATTACAATTATTTATTTTCACTAAAGTCAAAGAATATGTTTTACAACCTACTTAAAAAGGGGAAAGTTCAGGCTCAAGAAAAGACAAATTTGTCAAAAAATATAATCTTAAACATCATCATAATATTGTATTCTGTTATGTAAATTATATTAACTTATTTATTTCAACATTTTTAGTGAATTCACATGGGAAGAAGTAGCAGAGAAATTTAAACAACCTGTGATATTCAGAGATCTTCAATCCTACCTAGTTAAAAAGTACAATGCTTTTAATTTCTGACAGAGCATTTGTTTAAAGAGGCTGTTAGATAGCTTTCTCAGCATCACAGCATTAATATTCTTTCAGCATAATTACTTCTTATGTTTTATTTCTGTTATGCTAAACCTCTGGGTTTTTAAAAGAATATTATTTTCTTGACAAATAGTCCCAATGGTATAAGTCACATAATTTTAACTGAAAAATTTACCAGAACTGTATAGATAAAAAGTATAAAAGAAGATTCCATAGTGATTTCTTCAGACAAGAAAAATTTTTCAAGATTATGAACTCTATCTCCTTTCCTTTTTTTTTTTTTAATTTTACTCCTATCAATGCAACAAGTCATCTTCATTGACAGGTTTTTTCTAGCAAGGGAAATGTGTTTGTTCCTAAGAGTAATTCAAATGATTTACATCCATCTTAGAGGAAATATTTGTTAATGTTTTTGATAAAAGTACAGAATGATTTTGAAGTTGATTCTCCAAAAAGCAAATAAATCTAGTATCTTTTACAACTACCATTTCAAAATGAAGTTATTAAGTGTAATATACCTCTTGAAATCCATCCTTGGATGGTTCCATCATTTCCATCCTTGGAAATACTCAAAAGCTCTTTGGACATAGTCATAGACAACCTTCTGGAGTAGAGCAAGGGCTGGACTAGAGGACCTCCAGAGGTCCCTTCCAGTCTCAACCATTCTGTGATTTTGTGAAATCAGGCTCAAATGCATTTACTTCTTTACTCAGTATCATCTAGTATCAGAAGTTATAATATGGTTCATTTTCTATAAAAGTTTTTATTTCATATGGTTGATCTGTATCAGTTGAGGGGAACTTTTCTAACAGTTGATTATTATCTCAGACAGAGAGTGCCTTAGAAGAGGTGAAATAAACTATTATTTGAAGTTACCTGACTCACCTCATTGATTATAGGCAGTTTTGACAACTAGCTTAGCCTAGAAGGTATTTTCTAGATGCCTAAAGTTAGATAATAGATATCATAACCTGAAGGATTGATTTCAGGTTGTTTAGGGCAACAAGTCTTCCGTGTTAACCAGTCAAGTGCATGTTAGACATCCTCTGTTGAAGAACGTAGCATGAGGAATAGGACAGCATGAGTAGCAGAGGTGTTTATACTGTACTGTCTTAACTTTAACATGCTCGAAGAGAAAACTTGCTGCTTTTCCATTTTCAGAAGTCTCACTCACTGAAATATAAGCCAAAGTTGACTCAAAATCTGTTGACTCTTCACTTCCAGAATGTCCGTATCCTGCAAATTCTATATTCTGTATTTCTGTTCTCTGGAAAGTATAGTCTGCAAAATACTTTCAGTTCTAAGGCTAAGAGAATCATTTTTGCCTGTTTCAAATAAATTTGCAGTAGAGAGACTTGAAGCTTCATATACTTCTCTTAAAAGTCTGTGAAACATTTCTCCTTTAAGCAAGTGCTTAAGTATCCAATGACATTTCCTAGATATACCATTATTTCCCAGTAAAATTCAGCAGTAAAATGTTTGACCTCCTTAGACTTCCTGATAATTGCTAGACTTAATTTCAAATAACTAACAGAATCTCTTTGTTAGTTTAAATTTTACGCAAGAGTTTAAAAAAAACCAAAACATTGTGCTAAGTAAAATGTAAGGACAAGTAAACATAGGAAGTGGGAGGTACAGTGAGGAAAATGTGAGGGACTGGTAATTTTGCAGGTGTCTGTAGTTTTGTGTTTTGGTGTAAGTGCATATAACATTTTGGGAGATAGCTGGATATAATAACCGCAAGATTTTTAGTTTGCTGTGAGTCTTTCTCAGCTCTGAGGTAAGTAAAGGCAATTTTCTCTTTCACTTTGAAGTGTTTTGTAGTGAAAAAGTAAAAAAACTGAAAACCTTATCCTCAGCACCCACAGACAATCACAAGCATGATGGGATTCTGGGTGTTTAAACAGTTGAACCTTTAAATGTCACTTTAGATACCTCCTAAGCACTGTCTTTTCATTGTTAGTCCTTAGAAACCCCAGAGACATCATAGTCCTGTTTTTCTGTTTTGTATTTAAATCTGCCACCGTGAGTCTCCACCTCAGAAGTCTACTGTCTCAACATGACTGAATACCTGGCAAACAGTCTTTAAGGAGCTGGTCCTTATCTGATAAAATCAACGCTTGGGAAATAAATGTGTTATTTTAACTTATATCAGAAGAAAGGACTTCTGTGGGTAAAGGGAACTAGCAAAGGACATGAGAAGAGAGTCTAATTTAAGAAATTGCAAACATGGTTCCAGTCACAGATTTCCTTGCAATAGGGTTTCTAAGGGACTCGAAAGGCATCTTTGAACATTACATCTTGGAAAAAGGAGAGAGGCAATCAATTGGAGATATGTGACATAACTTTACGCTATTCTTTGTCAGAAAAATATAGATTTGATCTGCTTTATGAGGATCTTGTATTGAGAAGCTGCAGCGTTAGCAAAAGTCCCACGCCCAGCAGCAGTAATTTTAAGTAGCAATTTGGACAACAGATTTTCTTTTCATTCCTTGGACATTTCTCCAAGCAGAGATTTATCTAAGAGCCATTTTTGGACATTGCCTAGTGTTAAGAAGTGAAGAGCATAATTAAGGTTAACAGGTGCTAAGAGCATAATTATAGAGCCTTCCTAATTTCCGTCTGAACAATAGTATCAGCAACTTCAATATGCATCTTGTATTTTAAACACATTTAGCAGTTCCCAAATTTTAACAGTGACTAGTGAAACTATTGACCACAAATTGAATTGCTTGACTTGATTGCAGAAGCTGTTAATATTAGAGGTCGAGAACATTAATCTTTTACTTCAGTGAGCATTTAAAAGTGTGGAACATAATGACATCTGTACATTGCTTTCAGTGTACTGCTAAATATTAAAAATATTTTTATTGGATAACAACACATCTCTGCTACCAAGAAAAGCAACTTGGAGTGGAAATGTTTTTATTTGACAGAGCAGATTTTTCACAATAAGACTTTCTTCTAAAGTCATCACCAAAGAAGCGATGCTTCTCATACCAAACTATTTTCCAGCGCATTACTGAACCAAACTTGCAGGAAAGAAAGCACAAATCTTTTCTAAGTAAATAAGCAAGACTAACTGGTACAGATTAAATTGTTTCTTTTAGAGACTTACCCTGTGGAAAAAATAATTTGAATTACATTTTAAATTACTCTAACTTCCTTGAGCGGTTTCCTAATGAGTTACTGAAACTATAGTTACAACTCACATCAGAGAACTACCCAATTTGGCATCAGCCTCTACACCTACTTTTAACAGACGAGAATGCAGCAATATTTTAGAAATTAAAATGAAGTGCTGCAGCTGGGCCACAGAGAGAGATGCTTACATACTTACATAGTTATTACAGAGTTCTGTATTCAGTTTTTCATTTTTGTAAGGCCTAAGAACCAATAGTATTAATTAAATCAGGATTATCTGAGCAGTGGGATAAATATTTTAGGAAGACCCAAAGAAGTTTTTGGAATTTGATGAAACTTTTATCAGTCTAATGCTTTCTATTACTTGGAGCTGCTACTGACCAGCTATGTCACTTAACACATTCTCATGTAGCAATTTATTCACATATGTGATAGTCTGTGATTATACTTTGGGTGTAATTATGTGTGTAAATTGTGACCAACACCTTCTAGGCTTCACATCCTGTCAGTAACTACTACTTCCTTCCACGTCTGGTTTCAGTGTGAAGCAGTAGCTCTAAAGGTGATGGGCTGAACTGAACTGTCCCCAGAGCCTGTATCAAACAGCTGGAGGGTTCCACTGTAGCAAGTGCATAAGATAACACAGTGCCTGGAATTGCTGTTGCAAATTTCCAAGCACTATGTCTGGTTTTCCTTTGATCTTTTACTCACCAGCTAGTTTATTGGTTCATCGCTAGACAATTACTCTAGACAAATATTCATATATATCATCTCTAAGTATGAGGCTTGGATAAGAAGGATTGATCATGCATTATACTTTCCAATATAATGAAGAAAAGTTTTCCTTTATGTGTTGCTTTTTGTAGGTACATCCCATGTTTTATGTAAGCAATGCAAATAAACAGAAATTCTGTTCAAGAACAAGATAGATCTTTAATTTCATTATCACCTGCTTCCAGATCTGTACTCTGTCATTAATGCACAATTCAATTTTCACATAAAAGGTAAGTTTTTAATAACAGCAACAAATTCATGTAAGTCTTTTTAGTAATAAATGTCAAAACAATTTTTATCCCACTATGTAGTAGAACACAGAGAGGCAAGGTGACTTGGTCAGTGTCATACAGCAGATACCCTCACTGCTGTCTTAACGCAACATGCTTTCCTATGCCAGGTACAAAACAAAGAAACTCAACTACTTTTTTTTCCTAGATAAATGAACTTCCTCTAAAAACATAAATATCATTTCTTTTCTTAACTTCTCATTCTAACATGAAAGTCAATTTTTCCCCTATTGATAATAGATATCTGCATATAACAAATTGCTTTATTAAAAGGTAGTATCCAGATTTCAATAATTGATTCCACATATAATCTTATTTGGTTTACATGCACAAACCACACTTCCAATCCACATGATCAAGCAACAAATAATCATTTTCCTCTAATATCTCATATCAGCTTCAATATTCAATGCCTACAGAAAAATTCTTTCTCAAGAATTGTTTGTGCTTAGAAACCGAAGCAGAATATAAACCTTCTTTCACTCAGCTTCCTCTTCAAGTAACTTCTGCACAGAAATGAACATATTTCTCTAAAATAAAGCACTTATTTATGTATACAGGAGAAATGTATTAGAATGCAATAATGTGCAATATGTACAATAATACAATGTGTGAATTCTCACCGTAATATGCAACCAGCAACAGCTCAATACATAACACTAGCTTTCCATTGTCTCTACAAAAGAAATCTTCTAAAAAAGGGTACAGTGATGGAAGATTCAGGCTATCAATCTGTGGATCTTTATTTCTAGATCTAATTGCAATCAACACACTTAGTATGCCAATAAATAACTCTAGGGAAAATAGTAATGAAGCTGTGCATCAACCTGGAGTTTTATTTCTAATGCTCTAATAAATTTGTTCAAAAGTTCTGCAAGGAACTGTGATGAGTCAGATAGTCTCCACAAGCAGAACTGTTAGAAAAGTTGAAAACTGTATGTTTAATTGGTTTTGCTGTGGTGGGTTAACCTCAGGTAAGTGCAAAACTCCCACTTAGCTGCTCATTGGCTTTCCCTAACTCAGCAGGAGAGAGGAAGAAAAAAGGATAAGAAAGATTGTGATTGGAGGTAAAGACAAGGACATCACTTACCAATGACTGACTAGGGGAAAACGAATTTAATTTATTGTCTATTAAAATAGATTCAGGCAGTAAGAAACAAAGACAAATATTAAAACTTTACACCTTCACTCTGAGTATGAGCTGTGGAAAACTTAAAGCACCTCAATTCAAAGCAAGAATCCTTCTTCTGAAATTCTAATACCTCATCTTGTGTCTTTTACATATTTTTCCATATTCATTGTGCTGGTTACCNCCTCGGAGCATTCTCTTCTCCAGACTGAATAACCCCAACTCTCTCAGTCTGTCCTCATAGGAGATAGACTGATCTCTCTGATACACTCTGATCATCCTCGTGGCCCTCCTTTGGACACGTTCCAGCACATCCATATTGTTCTTGTAATAGGGGCTCCAGAATTTGACACAGTTATGACTTTGCCTGAATTAAGACTTGTTACATAGAAAAGAGCACTTTGGAAACCTGAATAGCCATTCAAGACTTTAAGTGAAGTAATGGTGCTGATAGAGGAAAAAATGAGAAGCATGAATGCTTGAAAAGATGAGTAAGAGATGTATCTCTGGAATGGTTATTCTCCGAGAAGGTTCAGCAGGTAAAGTCAGACAGAAAATAAGGATTTTTTTTCAAAGAAGAAAATGAAAGTCCTAGAAGCAGGAAGAAATTGATTGTTATAAGGAAAAATAAGGAAAGTTATGGATCACACATTTTCTCTGAAGTCAACTGTATATTAAAACATATTCTGTATCTTTAGTTACAATATATCAATAGTGTTTAATCGATTTGGTGACTTTTATAATTTGTAAGTCTTTTGACCCAGTTACCCTGAAAATGTATATAAACACAAAGCTAAAGCACTAATTAAATTTTAGATCAAATTTATTAGAGTCAGTTAGGTTGTTCAGGAAGTACTTTCAGTAAGCATAAACTTTCAGAGATACTGAAAAAAGCATTCCTGGTCACCACGAAAAACATGCTCCTATCCTCATTCCACCCACCCTTATGACTGTGTGTGTTTTTACAGTGAACTGGGTCAGAGAGCTGAGCAGATGAAAATGGAAGTGAGGGAGAGAGAGAGAGGAATAATTTTCTGTCAGATCAAATCCTGCATCCAATTCACTACTTTGACACATGAACAATTTTCTGACACAACTGAGCCTTGAGAGCTGGGAGCACACAGGCAAGGAGCAAGCAGGACTTCTTTAGGTGGAAGCAGTGACCCATAACTGCTGGAATGCCCGCTGAAAAACTCCCACATGAGAAGCACCAGATTCAGATTGTGGTATTAGCGTACTCTGCTGGTTCAAATATTTTCTAAACTGATTGACAGGTTGACTTTTTGTAAGCAGTATTTACTTGTAGCAGGATTATCTAAGCAAGTAAAACAGACAAACATGCAAAACAGAAAGGATAAGCTCCAATAACCTAGTTCCTATCTTACTGCTAGGTTTCTTTTCTTCTATGTTGTGTTCCTCTCTTGCACTTTAGCTTGAATTTCACCATTTTCACTTGTTCAATAATACCTTAGGGTTTAAGATCGTCTTTAAACCTTCTCAGTTATATGCAGTTTACCCAGCCTGATCAGCTAATGAACCTAGGCATCCTGTTGCTCCTGACATTTATTTATCTCATATACATCAGTTCAGAATCTAATGTTGTGAGCAATGAACTATAGTGAAACTTCTTCAACAGATATGTATCAAATGAAAGCTATTGTTTGCTTTCTAGTAACTCCTACTGGATTGCTAAGCAACAATTTTATGTCAATTTTTTTAATCTGGCAGTTGCAGAAGCTAGAGGAATGTATCATCAGGCCAGTTTGCACTTTGTAATCACAGGCCACTGTTTCTATCTAGGGCAAAATACCTTGTCTTTTGCTTTTCCTCTCTGCTTTCATGATAACATTTTCTGTAGGAGATTCTTCTTTTTAGCAGTGCCAGCTCCAACAGCAAGATACAATTTCTACAGCCCAATGAACAATCTATGAAAATTTTTAAAGGAAACTTTTTTTTTCCTCTACTTTAGTCTGGCATAAAGCATCCTTTAGAAAGTGAAACATTTTCTCTTCAAACAGCAATTTCATACCATTGATCATTTCCTTTATTGACTAAAACCTTCTATGAAGAAATCGAACCAAGTATATTTTGATTCTTATGTGCTAGTAACTAATCATAATAAAATATAACGTATTACAGATATATGCTCAGATTTCCTGTGACAATGAAGAGGCAGAAAGATACTGTTGAACTTCACCATAGCTGGATCTTGTCTTCTGTACATGAGAATAGAACTGTCTATCTAGTTCTGCACTAAAACTGATTTGAGATCCTTGCTTCTGTTTGTGATGGAAAACAAGGTACAGTGTTGTCCTGGTTTTGCTAGGACAAAATCACAGCCCTGCCATAGCCTGCAGGCCATTAGCAATTTTGAGTCAGCCAGAGCAGCTGACCCAAGTTGGCTACAGGTGTATCCCATCCCATAAATGTAATGCTTAGTATAAAGGAGGAAGTTTGGAGGGGATGATGGTGTATTTTCTGATCCTCCTACTCTTCCTGCTCCTGAGGACTGCTATCCTATTTATTGTGACTACCATGTATTTGCTTGACTGAGTATAGCTTTTTTTACTTTATGTTGGTATTAATTTTGCTGTGTTGTTAAATCAGTTTTCATTTCAACCAGTGAGTCTCCTCTCATTTTCCTGATCCCCTGTCTTGGCTGGGGAGGAGTCATTGTGTGATAGAGCAACTGCCATAGTTTAGCCCTGGGTACAGACTAAATGTAGACAAATGTGGAACTTCATAGGACAGAAAATGGCACGTGAACAATTGGTACACATCAGAGTTCTCCAAATATTGTCAAACTTGTTTTTTGAGAAGTGGGCAAAATATGCAAAAGAGCATGTTGGGTTTCCTCTGTAGTCCTCTGCCACATAAAATTATAGGACAGTTTGATTTTTGTGGGACCTCTGTGGTCCTGGGATAGGATTTACACCTGGTTATACAGAAAAAGGGGGTAAGTGAGGTGTTGCCATAGGTCTCCTATACTGAGATATAGGTCAGTCCAGGCTAAGCACACTCTAGTTCATTCACTGTGGGGCTTCCTGGAGCTAAAGTGCTTCTGTAAGTCTGGTTTTACTACTGGTAGAATGGCTGAGGCTCTTTGGGAGAATCTAAAAGAGGATTTCAAATAAAAGCATAGTTCTAGTTTGTTTCCTGTTCTTAAGGAGTAACACAAGACATACTATTCTATTTTTTGTTGAAGCTGTGTTTTAGGAGTGTGTTTTAAAAGGAATTAAGTTATTTTCAAAATTTTTCAAAGTATGAAACTGTTCTTCTATACTGTTAGAGTCTTCTTTCAACATCTTTCAGGCTCAGGCCAAAAATCAAAACATCTAGCTGAACTAAGCACAAGGTCTCCCCATATAAAGCAACGGCCCTGCACATATTAAGAGGAAAGCACGCTCAAAGATGCAACATAGTCCTTTTAAGAACAGTGGTTTGCTTCTCCCAGTACAGCTTGTTCTCTGGTAATGTATGAAGCTCAGAGAGAGAATGGTATCTGTTCTTTCTGGCAGTAGAGCACCATGTTTTTAACACTCTCATATTCCAAGTCTATAATGCCTGAGTGAATAGTATGTAGACCTGCAAGTGAGGAGTGGTTTGTGTGTCCTTTGTTGTTCCCCATTAACATCTATAGGGGGACAGCTGCAGCTTGGCCTCCCAGGAGTCCTGGAGATTAACTGTCTGCTGGTCTTAGGGACAGCCATATCAGCTGCAATGTAGATTTTACTGGTTTGAAACTTAAATAGAGAATAAAAGTACTGGGGCATAGCCAAATGAGCAGGAATAATTTTCAAGGTAGGATAGTGTCAATTTGGTACTTGCAATTAAGAAAAATACAAAAAAATAAGTATCTAGGGCTTGCAAACAAAATTTCCAATCTATTACAAGAATTACCTTTCATAGTGTGGAAAACTAAAGCTCTGATAATTTCTCATTAGTCACATTTTAATAGAAAGGATTTATGATAACTTCACAAAATTGTCCGATTCATGTATATTTTAGTTCTTTCAGGGCTTAAAAATGCTTATATTTTTCATGAGCAATGGGTAGCTGATGGAATGGGCACTGATACTCTGATACCAGAACAATTGACCTGTTCATCCTGATGTTTCCTTGCCAGCTGGGAAGCAGTCCTCCATCCTGTTCTCCTGACCGCTGCCATTTGGCCATTTCTCACACTGAATCACAGAATAATTTAGACTGAAAGGTTATCTACATTAGCATCTATCCCGACCCCCCCTTCTCAGAGCAGATCTAATTTTACCAGGTTTCCTCAAGCCAGATGCAGTCAGGTCCTGAAAACCTTGAAGGCTAAGGATGTCCACAACCCCTGGAGCTAACCTGTTTGTGTTGGTAAAAAAGTTTCATTGTATCTAATTGGAGTTTTCCGTGTTCCAGTCTGTCGCCTCTCCCCCCACTGCTTCAAACCTCCAAGAAGGGCCTGACTGCATCTCCTCCACATCCTCCCATCAGGGCTTTGTAGGCAGTAGTAAGGCCTCCCTGGAGGCTTTCTCTTCTCCAGGCTGAACAAGCCCAGTATTTTCCCAACCTCCAGCCAGCTCTGCAGGAGCCAGCCCTATGAGAGCCAGCTTTCACAGCATATCTTGTCACCTGTGTTTGTCCTGCCTGTAACTTGATCAGATGAAAAGATGGTTGAATGCATAGAAAGTAAATTGGATGTATGACCCTTTGTCTCATCCTGCTCTCACAAAAATCCCTAATGTCTTTGAAATTTTATATCAAATCTGGCATTTATTTTTAGGTGAGAATAATAGAAACTTATCATAGAATGCATTGGGTTGGAAGGGACCTTCCAAAGTCATCTAGTCCAACACCACGTGCAGTCAGCAGGGGTATCTCTAACTAGATCAGGTTGCTCAGAGTCCCATCAAGCCTGGCCTTGAACATCTCCTGGGATGGGGTCTCCACCACCTCTCTGGGCAACCTGAAAGATTGTTCCTGTAAATTTGTTCCCCTAGCAGTTAGGCAAAATTAAGTGAAATTACAGCATTCCCTGAACTGATTAAAATTTTTCTGATTATAAAATAAGGTGGGCCCAAAAAGAAAAATTGTGCATACTTTAAGCTTTGCTGAATTCTAAACATTGGTCCAGAGATTTTGCTAAACAGATAAAATTGTGTTGATCTTACAGTGATAGATGAACTGCAACTAGAGAAAATAAAGCTTGACTTTTTTAATCTCAAAAAATATGAGTGTGTAGGAAAACTATTTTAAAATTTTTTTTTTAATAAGCTTTATATTATACTTGAAGGGCATTTCTGTGTATACGGGGAAGGAATATTAGTTATAAAACAATTTTTAAAAGACTACATTTCTAATGTCTCTTGGAATGAAGGTATAAATATGAATTAATGTTACTTATTTCTTTACCAATTTATATTTTTATTTAAATATTTCTGAAGTAAACTATTTCATTAGAAATACAGTCTAAATGATTAGATAATATTAGTTTATAGTATCTAATATGATAGTTTGCAAATAGTTGTTTTTTCTGCTTTTTATCTTTTACTATCACCTAATAAAATGTGAGCTGAAAAAGTTAATTTGTAGTATGAAAAGGCTGTTCAACTGATGAACTAACCCCCCTAAAATCATATGGCATATTAGAATAATTTTTTTGTCTGATCAAGTTTAATCCCCCAAGGGGGCTGGCTTTTTAGACGTTCAATAAAACCAAAGGAAATCTCTTTAGAACCTGATTTAGTCTATTAGTCTATTGTTGCCTTCCACGAGTCTTAATTGTTATGGTACTCTAAGAAGAAAGTGGCACTTATACTGAAATTAATGGCAAATAATTTCTTTAAATGTCCTTTTTATGACTTATTTTTGCCTGTGTAATAGGCTATATGCTATGGAAGAAATCTCCAAAGAACTAATAGCAAGTATCAGCAATTTACAGCCGATTAATTACTAAATTACTATTTAATGAGTGTCAGAAGTTAGCTAATAATATATTAATCCTTATTCATGGGAGATAATTTTGAAGTATGTATAACTGAAAAGTATTTATACTCACTGATACAGAGAGCTAATATGATATTAGAGTATAAAATGTAATTTGTTTAGAAGTCTTGCTCATTCACATCCCTGTGATGCATACATTAAATATTACTGACAAAGTTAAAAATACAAAGCAGTACTTTTAGACAGTTGCCAAAGCTTCCAAAATTACTCTTTCAGACCTCTCCTCTTCTATATACAAGATATACTGAGAAAATAAGCTTAAAAATTAAACTCTACAACCAATATTTTGTGAGGGTTTTTTTAAATAAAAAAAGTAAATAGCATGCAAGTTTGTCTACATACACATATATACATATTTTCCCCAGAATAAAGAGGAAAAAATAAACAAAAATAGATACTGGAAAAATATCCCAGTGCCGGGGGAAAGAAAGTAATTATAATTTTTTTTTTTTTCTGTTTTGCCTGAAGTGTTTTGTGGTTTGGGGGGACGTGGGGGTTCCAGTTTTCCTGAGATGGAAAAACCTTGTTTCCTATTATAATAATTTTTAACAGGAATTTTTATCCTTATCAACCTGAAGTGTAAAAAGCTGAACATAAGAATCAGGAATCCTGGCAGACCATGACACCCAGTAGGAGGGACAAGTATTTAAAGTGAACAGGGTGGTTCAGAAGGTGGCACTGTTGAGTTTCAACCACAGTGTGGTGTACAAGGACAGAACACAGCTCTCATTTAATGAAGTTCCATGAATTCCTTCCACATCTATTGAAGCATATAACACGGAAATAAAAAACCAAAATGTATGTGAATGCTTTGCTTGTTACTGATATGAGTCAAGTAATAGCATATTACAATTCCAGTTATGTTTTATACCTGCCTCTCTGTGCTTATAGTATGCAAAATCACTTTTGTTTGCATTATGGAAATATAGACTGTAAAATTTCATTATGAATATATTATTTATTGTTTTTGTCATGGTCTGACATCTGTGATATGGTCTGTTAAGTTCATTCTGCCCACAAATGTACGACAAATGCAGTAGAGTATCTCCTAATTACCTCTTATCTCACCCCTGTAAACAATTTTGCTATTGCCTTCTCAAGAGAATATTTACAGTTTTCAGTAGGTTTCAGAAAGGGAAAAATAATCCACTCTCTAGCTGTAATACATCAACTGAGAAACTCGAAAATAACAGATGTCAATGCAGATTGGATTTATTTTTCCAATATGCTTTTAAATGAAGGAATGTGAAACTGTTAATACTTGTTGTATCCCAGAAAGTTGGTTATATTTACATTATTTTAATGTCTGTTTTTTAATGTCATAACTGCAGTCATGTATGTGGGAGGTAACTGATGTTTGGCAGTTTCTCAAGAGAGCCTAGCTGCTATGAGCTTGTCATTCAGGATGACAACCATCTTTTCTTTCCTCTTTTGTGATTTCATAAATCAGAGCTCTTTTTTTCACAGTTAAATACTGAATGCAATATTTCTACTCACAATAGAGCTCAGTAGTCAGATAAATATTCCAACAATGCTATATACACAAAAAAAGAAAAGTATATTTTCCTGGAAGAAAGACTTTCTAGTGTCCTAAAGCAGTCTTGTATTGTTGTTGAAGCTGTAGAGAGTCATTTTCTTGATGCAGATGAAGAAATACGTGCTGGTTCGTTATCCGCAGGCATCTTGAGAATGTGATAAAATAAGGTCCATTAAGAAACCAATCTGCAGAGGTTAGGGTCAGGAAAAATAATTGTAAAGAATGACATCCTATTACTCTGAATCTACTTCCTTGAATGCTGTGGAGTCACATATACTTTCTTTAATGCCAAAGACATTACTTTTCACTTCTGTGTTATAGTATCTATATACTTATGGAAGAAAGAGCTGGACTACAGCTTTCCCTCTACATCAGCCAAATCGTCAGGTTAGCTGTCTGCAGAGTCTTCATTAGAAAGGGGAGTGAAGGGAACAAACAGCTTGCTTTTTTCAGATTCCAGATGGAGTTTGTAAATATGACAGGTGGGGAAGAGAAATGAGTGGGAAAGAAATTTTTATACTTGTGAAATGACAAAAATCTGTCTAGAAAGTCTTGAGAAAATGAATATTATATCATTCCTGAGTATAACAGTGTTTGAGCGGTTAAGCATTCAAAAATACTTCAATACCAAGATAATCTGTAATTAGAAAAATGAGATGAACACCAGTCGTGATCCTTGTCCATGAATAGCTTACTTTGTATAAAGTCTTGTGCTCCTAGGTGTTTCATTTGAACTTTGTTTTCCTGTACCCTCCATGTATGAAATGTTTATGTGCTATAGAAATAGGAATCTTACAGATACAGATTACTTGCTTGTTTTTAAAATCAATCATCTGTGTTTTCAGGCATCAAATAACTGTACAGGTACCATATGGAGTGTAGTTTTTATTTTGCTCCAAAAAAATTTAAGATTTCACATGACTTTTAATATGCTGGGTTCCTTTCTGAGCTTTCTGGCTGTGATTTTGCAGATATGGGTACTAGACTATGCTGCATAGGTGTCTAACTAGGTAGCTCTCTCCATTCGGGTCAATACTTATCTGCTTGCTTGCTTCACATCTGACTGTGCTGCTTATCTGAAATAAACCAGATTCTAATAAATGCAGCTAGTTTATATAAAACATACTTACCATTTTTGCACACTTGCAGATATTAGGGGCAATGGAAAGGTTGGACACTTGAAAGTTAAGTTTTGTACTATAAGCTACTCAATTTCTGTATTTTCCAAACGTATCTGAAAAGCAAAAGGTAAGGAAAGAGTATGGAGAAAAAAAATATTTAAGTGTGTATAAGACTGAAACCGAAATTTCCTTCAACAGTTTGTGAATAAGTATGTGGATATATCTGATTGCTCCCCGCTAAGCAGCTATGAAACACTACTGGCAGCAGCAGCGGGTAGAGATGAGGTATATGGAAGCATATGGGAGTTTGTGGAGCAGTTGTAAAGCTCTAAACTAAAATTTTGCTGCCTGGCTAGCAATCATTTTAGGAAGATGAACTAGACTACACTTGTGATTCCTTCCAGTCCTATTTGGAGAAAATTGAACTGAAATCCCTGATCATGCTGAAGTATTTCCATCATTTGAATATGTCTGGATTTAATTTTAAGTTAATTTTCTAGGCAGTCTGTTGTGATCCCAACTCTGATTTTGCCTATATATTTATATAGACATATATATATCATTTAGAGATAAATATACTATATGCACATATATATACTTGTAGATTATAGTGTGTCATAATACAGCCTTTAGCTGGCTCATAAGCTACTCCAGGGCATATGAAGGTAAAACAAATGTGAGGTAAAATCAATAGTGGTT
>VYZX01002337.1:0-27515 GCA_013401335.1 Brachypteracias leptosomus | reverse complement strand
TTTCCCAATGATTGGTTTGTATCCATAAGTAGCACACCACTCACTTTCTTATCAAGTAAATTACATGTAACTTGTATTTTAATTCTTGGTCTTGTTTTACTTTTCACCAAAAGAAATATCCCAAAGATTACAGATCACCATTATAATATGTTCTAGTCATTCCAATGTACATATTTTATTGGTATCCTTTGTTCTTCTTGTTCTACTCTTAATTTTTTCCAAAATTCTTCCTAACAAGATCATTTTTACTTATCAGTGTTAGTTTCAATCCTACAAATCACTAGTTTGTACTTTTCTGCATCTAAGATGGGTGTAAAGCAGTTCTCTTTGAAACATGCTGATTGGAGGAGTTTCCCTAAGGCAAACCTTGAACTTTTTAATCAAGTAGAACTACTGCCTGTGAAACGCAGAGCTAGTGCAGTGCTAGTGCTCGGATCAGATCATTCACATAGGGATTGCCAAAAGGAGTGAGTTCATGAGTTAGTATGAAAGGAATTAATAATATAAACCCCTTATTTATCCACTGAAGGACAGTACACTGAGCCTTTGCCACACTGTATTGAAGGCCTAGCAATTATTTCTCGTAACAATGAAGTCATATAATTTTATATATTTTACCGGGATATAATTGTAACTAGTAATCATCAATGGTTCTAACACAAACAAAATCTCACAAATAATAACAGTTCATTTGCAGTCCCAGAACAACAGTGCAGCTCCTTTAGAGCCTGAAAAGCACTTGTAACATAGCACTGGAAACATAAGTGGTGTCAGTAGTACTATGTTAAGGGAGTAAGAGATGGGAGCCAATGTGAGGTGTGAGTAGTCCTCTGAAAGCCTCTTTCTTCCCTGCCAGGGAGCTTGATACCTAACAACATTTGTGCAACTCCTTAGTTTGTAAAAATGTATATACTGAAGTTACTTATAATGAACGCATCTAGCTGCACTTAATATTTCTCTGCTCAGAAAGTTGTCTTTTTTCACATTAGGTCTACTTCTAAATAGTTTAGAAAGAGTTACGTTGCTGTTTTTAGGGTGGGTATGTTTCGCTTCAATGCTTTGAGCAATTTATTGCATTTTTCTATATCCATGGGCTGTAGAATAGTACTAAGACATGGCATTTTGTCCAGTGGTAAAGTCTGTTTCTGGAAAGCGTCTTTTATTCCAAGTTTGTGATGTTTCTAGCAGGACCATTCCTAAATTACTTATAATAACTAAGGTCAGTGTGATAAATAATACAACATTGGAACCTAATACCACCAAATCTGAATGAACTAAGATTAGTTGCCTGCTTGTAGAGACATTCAGGATGAAAAATTTCAAGTGGTCTTGTGATTCAGGGTAAGAAATCCTTTGGATAGAGTGAAAGAATCTCATTCTACTTGGCAAGAAAAGAAAATAAAATTAATCTCCCCATAATGCCATTGTCTGGATCCCTACGTCTTAGAAATAAATCCTGATGGTAAAGTCTTCTTAGAGCCTTAGGACATTTTGCCAGGTCCATCATTCCAAAACTCTGTTCCTTGTAGATATTAATTGGACAGAATGTCAGAACAGCTAACAGTGGTGAATTCCAGCACTTCCTCTTGGGATCATCTGGGTCAAACAAGTGACTTTTTTTTCCCCATGACTGCACTACTATGTCCTCTCTGCTGTTGAAATCATGGTATTTGGAACAAGTCAGCATTATTCATGGATTTATCCTTGTTTTCTCTCTCATATTCACTGCTATGGAACTCTTTAGAAAAATTATATTCTTTGCCATTTTCTTGTAGCTTCACTTTAGTGACTAACAGGTTATATTTTGAGCATCAAAACTTACCTGGACCTGAAGATCTCCAGCATTTAAACCTTACCCAGATTTCTTTTTTTTTGTGTGTGTGGTCTTGGAACTGTTGGTGCTGAGAGCTTTTTTTACCCCTGCCCCCTGTAAAGTATTTTTCAAAGAGATAGGAGATCTACTGGAATTATTTACCCTCTTCTACGTAGGCCTTTTTCAATCTGTAGTTTTATCAGATGGGAAATGAAGTTTTTTATGAGCGGAATTATGAAAGCGCTCCTTTTCTCCTTCAGCATTGCCAAATCAGACAGCTTTATTTCGAGCCCTGCAGTATTTGATCCTTTGTTCAGTAGCTCTTTTAGAGCCTATGTGACTAACAGCTTCCAGGTGAAAGAAAACTTCTCCTCCTTACCGTTGTTGAAAAAACTTTGAAAACATAATTTCAGTAAATCCTGAAAGCTCAAAAAAAGTAAAAAAGAGCTTCCTAATAGAAGTCATTCTGAGACTTTTTCTGTCATAATTTTGGGAAGATATTTTTGACTGTCTAAAGGTACTTCATGTACTTTGATGTTTCTTTCTCAACTGCTTCCTTCTCTATTCTTAAATATGTTGTTCAGATTCCAGTGGAGTGCAGACAGGTATCAAAAATCTTTACACTGCGGTAAATAGGCTCTCTCAGTTTTACTTCAGCACAGTCTTGAGGGAAATAATTGGTCTAAAGAATACTATAATCCAGAGACAGGTAGAGGGAAAATTACGCTCATCTCCCTTACCATTCTATAGGAAATCCAACAGAAAATTAAAAAAAAAGGAGGGATCTTTGTCACAGCAATAAGCCCATGGCTCATTTGGTTTCTAGACTCTGTACATGATCAAATACATTTGTCCTTTTTAAGACAATATAGGCAGTCTTGAAGGTCCATTTTTGTATTAACACGGCTGCTAAATTTTTAGGACAGGTTGCTTTATATATATCTGAGACGGTGAAGATAGACATCTTGCAATCAAGAAAGTTTTCCACTAAAATGCTATGCAGATACAACATACATTTAGAATAGTTAACATTTAAGTTTCTGTTGTGTTAGTTTTGCTGTATTGGATGCTTCAATGAATTCTAGGTAGCTTGAAAGCCTTACAGAGATGCTACCTTTGCTATCATGTCCTTCTGAAAGCAGTCTGTGTTTCTCCATCTTTCAGTGTAATGATCTTTAAAACTGTGTTAGGGCAGGCACTGCTATTTGCAAATCATTGCACTTGAGTCTGAGTTTTGCTGTTCATATAAATGTTTTTACCATCCTTTCTGCTTGTGTCATCTTTATTTCAGTGTCTCCTTTCTGATATCAGTTAACCATGCTAAGAGACCTTAGATGCTTAAATCACAATTTTCTTGTGTAGGAACAGGTGATATACAATTTATTGGGATAAAGAACTATAGCCTGTGACACCACAGATCATATTATAGATATGACCATGTATACTAAAACTTCAGGGAAAAAACACACTGGACAAAAAATTTATAAATGTTTTTGGCTAGGCAGATTGCTCTCGTGCCAAAGTAGGAAGCCAGAGAAAACATGTGATGTTGCTCAGGATCACGTAAGTTACAGGCTAGTTGAGGAGAAACCTAATAAAAAGGCTGAAGCCTCATATGTCTCAGCAGTAAATCCGTATTTGAAATACTTACACATAAGGAGTAAAGTATGAAAGATTAGATAATCTCCAGAGGTCCCTTCTAACCCCTACTATTCTGTGATTCCATGATTCTGTAATACAAAAAGCATAAATATTATCTACATGGAATAGCAGATTGGTCTGCTGAGGACTCCAGATAATCTGTATTTTCCTTGAAGGAACCTTTAAAAGATTTCCTGAGTCTCAACAAAAAAAGATGTTTCTCAGCTTTTGTATACTGCATTTTGCAGAGAAAGAAGAAAGCCTATCATCCTTTCCATGTTCATCATAGTTGATAACATTTAATTTCTTCTTGCTCTACTGAAGCAAGACAGGAAAGTTATTACACTTACAGCTGTTTCAGGTTTTCATGCATCTTCTATGCTCCCAAGCTGAACTATGAATGTGAAAAGAGTCAAATGTGTTTGTATCTGTACTGAATTCTACAAAACACCCTTAAATGAGTTATAGACCATCCTACAAAACACTCTTAAACTAATTTAAGACCATCCTGTCCATTACAGAAGGTCTAACCTACTTGAAAATCTATTTAAACCAGTGCAAATATCAATAAATAAATAGTACTTACCATGAACAAGAATAACACTAGAGTAAACAGTCAATTCACAATCTACCAGTAAGGTTCTTTTATATTGCTTTACTTAAATCTAAACACGTTAGGCATGCTCAGGTCATACCAGCATTGGTTACATTGAGCTTTCCTTCAGAACAATTTTGTTTCCTCTGCATGTTCCTGCCTTCCAGTCTTAAATACATGAGTAACCAGTTCTGTTGCATATGTATAGTTTATTTGAATTATCAGAGTTACAAGTAATTTAATAGGCTCTGGCAATTGCCATATTCATTACAATGTGTTACATCTCTGTTTGTTCTCAAAATGGTATCCATTGGCATTTCATACAAACCTTTTTTTTCTTAATTTCAGGTCTGATTGTACATGAAGGTGCATCTGTGTATCGAGTGTTTAAGCGCTGGAGGGCTGTGAATCTACACTGGGATGTGCTAAATTACGATAAGGCCACAGACATAGAAGAGAGCAATCGGGGAGAATCCTCAGCAGGAAGGACATTGTGGTTGCCACTGACTGCGTTTAGAAACAGAAGTTTAGTTCATCCAACACAGTTAACCTCACCAAGATTTCAGTGTGGCTATGTATTGTTACATCTGTTCAACCGCGTGAGACCTCAGGAGGATTCGTCAGAGGATAACGGCTCTGCAGAAGTAGTGATGAGAGTGACCTCAGTGTAAAGATGATGCTCACTGCGCTACACAGATAAGGATGATGTGCCCTGATGTTACAGGACTTTGGAATGTGGTTACAGTAAATGTTGAAATCATTAACATTTGAAAAAATATATACACATTTTTTAAAAATTTAATGCTTTTTATAAAATCAGCTAAAACACAAATACATTTTTCTGGAAAAAAAGGTGTGTCTTGCTTTTTAAATAGTCTGGTTTATTAGATCTTTTGTCAATTTTTACCTGAGGTGTATACAATATAATTTAACTTTTAGGTTTTTGAATGATGAGGAAACTAATTTTTAAGTAAAAAAAATATATTTAAATATATTTTCTTAAACTCTGGCTTTACTCCACTACTGTTAATTTTGGCACTGTCATGAGGATTTTAGTGAACAACCTTTTCCCCAAAAGAAAAAGAACATTGACACAAGTCAAGTATTCTTCCTTTTCTGTCTTTATCTTCTTGTTTGTAGCTCAGTTCAGGTGTATGCAAGTATGGGATATGTTGTTCTTGCCTTTAAGTTCAGTGGGTGTTCTACAAAACATAAGGGAAGATGCAAACACTTTTAACTCTCCCACACGGACATGCAAAATGTCAGACACAAGTATGACACAGACAGAGGAAGACTCTTGTGCCTCTTCTTGAGGCTCTAAGATCTGCAGGATGCTGGTGCTGTGTCCTGTGCACAGAATGACAGTACCTTCTGAGCAGTGGTGCTGAATTTAGCAGCCTGTGAATTTCTAGTACCATTCTGACTACAGGATATTGATAGCCCATGGCTTTTTTAAAAAAAAAGAAGAAATGTACATTAGAACTTCTGGAATAATAATAAATCTTAATGGAAAGTAAAGTAGAAATAATGGAGAGCCATAATTTTGTGAGGTAGCAAATCATCATACTGAAAATCAGCCAATATTCATCTTTATCCTGGTAGCTAATCAATGCTGTGAAGTTTGCTTCTCTCATGGCAAAAATTCTAGTATTTAGTCCAATGGAAATGGAAATTACTTCTAAGTTAATGATTAAGTCTGTTGAAGATAAAGATGAAAAAGGGGGTGCTGAAGTGACTCTGAGCACGTTAGCTTACTTAAAACAGTTTGTGGTGGGTTGACCTTGGCTGGCTGTCAGAGCCACACCCAGCTGCTCTCTCCCTCTTCAACAGGGCAGGGGAGAAAATAAGATGAGAAAGCTTGTGGGTCGAGACAAAGACAGGGGGATCACTGACCAGCTACTGTCACAAGCAAAAAAGAGAAAACACAGGGAAAATTAACTTATTGTCAGTTATAATACAGTAGGATGGTGAGAAACAAAGATAAAACCAAACCACCTTCTTTGCACCCACCTCCCTTCTTCCCAAGCTCAGCTTCACCCTTCAGTCTTGACTCTATCTCCTTTCCACAAGCAGCACAGAGGGATGGGTTGGGGGCTGTGGTCAGCCCATAGCAGCTCCTCAGCTTCTCTCAGCTGCTCCTTCTTCCTCACACTTCTCCCTGCTCCAGCCTGGGGCCTTCCCACGGGCTGCAGCTTCCTTCAGGATAAATGTGCTCTACTGTGGGCTCTCCACAGGCCACGGTTCCTTCAGGGCATGTCCAGCTGCTGTGATGTGGGGTCCTCCAGGGGCGGCAATGTGGATATCTGCTCCAGCATAGTCCTCTCCATGGGCTACAGGAAATACCTGCAGGATTTCTTCAGGGTCAGAGGGGAATGTGCTTGGGACCAGCTGTGTCTGAAATGGGGCAGTCCCAGCTTCCATACCCACCACCCCACCTGGGCACCTGCAGCCAAAGGCCAGCTAAACATTCTTCCATTTCAAAATAAGTTGTAACCAATGGCTGAACATTTTTAGAGTTACTTTGTGCAGTAGCTGGATTGCTGTGGCTGTAAAATTCCCTCTTAGGGACCAGCAGGATGGTGCTGGACTCAGTGCTCTCCTTCGCTGTCTAAGAAGCTCAGGTGCCAAGATGAGACACAGAAGGCCTCTGTAACTACACTTGGAAGCGAGAAAGAAATAATTTAAGCACTGGAGCTAAGAGCTCCTTACATACTCATAAACATTTAGTCAATGAACCCTACAGAGGGCCCAACATTCTGCATTTCAGTTTCACAAGCTCAAATTTACACTTACTAAATCTACAGATGACTCACTGCTCTTTAAACAATTAATGTGAAAAGCAGTACATAAGCCATGACCAGTGAAGTGCTGTCTCAAAAAACACAGTTTATCTCCTGCATGGCAAGTTACCAACATACAACAGGTATTCTCATTGAGAAACTGTGGGAGTTCACATCTAGGTTATCCTTAAACAATTTCCCAAAGGAGGAATTTGTGGAGAAACAGATGATGAGAGAAACTATGGCTGATGTGATCAATAGACTTAAAAGGTTATGTTTTGCACCTTTTAGGTACTTGTGATCTCTGGAATTTAAAGAATGTTTAACTGATCTTTTTCCAGAATCCTAAAAACAAAATTGAGAACTATATGAAAACATTTTGTTGTAAAGAAATCTTTTTCAATCACATCCCAATAATTAGGGTGTTTGAAAAAACATTATTCACCAGAAAAGACCAATAGATGTAATTTAAGAGAGGATAAGATTTCTTTGTACAAATACTTGAAAGACACCTGAGTCTAGAACACTTAACAGCTTCTGAGGGAAAAAATGGTCCAATTAAGAGTAATGAAAATTAGGAGTGAGAGAAATGTTTAGGGAAAATATCAAAAAAGCTTTTTCAATAGTAGGATTAGTCATCATTAACAATTTATATGGAACAACAATTTTGCAGATGTCTTCATTTATGTGTTTCTATATGTAGAAAGCAAGCTCAGGAAATGTTAAACAGTGACAGGATTAGAATAGGCAGGGTGCAGTTGTAGAAAGACAGTGAAATCTATGGCTCTGGTGTCGTCCAGAATGTTTTTATCAGCAAGAGTGTCTAGTGCAGGATATGAATATTTCTTTTTTGACCTTGCAATTGCATTTGTGCAGTACTGCAGTGCTGTGACCACCTACATGCAACACAGATGAATTCAGATCAGAACAGGTGGAGAGAAGGGATATTGGGATGTAGGGACTGTATTTCATGTGGGGAAATTAGAAGAGTGTGGCTTGTTCTGCTTAACAAAAGAAGAGTGAATGTTACTCTTCTCAGTTAATATGTCACAGAATAAAATTTAATTTAGGCAAAGAACAAGCCTAAGAAGCACAAAAACTCAGGAACACAAATAGATCACAAAAAAATGTAGCTGGAAGTTCAAGGTAGTTTAAAAGTATTCATAGAATTAATCACAGACAACAATTCAAGTTGGAAGGATCTGTTGGAGGACATCTAGTTCAGGCTCCAGAGTCAGCTCAGGTCAGACCAGGTTGCTCAGGGCTCTAGGCAGTCAGATCTTAAAATGCTCCAAGGATGGAAATTGCACAGCCTCTCCGGGCAGCCAGCTCCAGTTCTTGACTGTTCCCGGAGTGAAAAAGTATTTCCTTCTATCCTATTTCTCTTTTTCCAACTTATGCCTCTCATTTTCCCATAATGCCCCACTGTGAAATGGATGGCTCTGTCTTCTTGATAACCCCCTCACAGGTCCTAAGAGGCTGCTGTCAGGCCTTCTCTGAAGCCATCTCTTTTCCAGGCTGAGCAAGAATTGATCCCTCAGCCTCCCATCACAGGACAAGTGCTTTTGCCCTCAGGCAGCTTGAGGATTTTCTGATTAATTTGCTCCAGTCACTCCATGTCTTTCCTGTATTGGGTCGCCCTGGGTGCTGTTGGCCAGCCTTGCAGCCAGGACACACTGCTGGCTCATGCTCAGGTCCCTTCCCACATTGTTTCTCGCATCCAGGCAGGCTCCAGCCTGTGCCCTTGCATCAGAGCTTCCTGCCCATGGGCAGCACTTGGTATCTGTCCTTGATAGATTTCATGAGGTTCCTGCTGATCTATTCCTCCAGCCTGGCTAGATCCCTCTGGATGACAACCCTGATCTGACTGTGTGTTCCTGCAATCTGGAATAATCTGCAAATTTGAGACCAGAACTGTCTGTCAGGTCACTGATGAAGACATCAAACAGGACAGGACCCGTCACAGACTCCTGCATTGCTTCACTGGCCTACAGGGTGTGGAGATCCCATTAACCACCACCTTCTGGACCTAACCATCCAAACAGTTTTGTTTTGCAATCAAACTGATAACTATTCAGACCTCAATGTCCTGACTTTGAAAGAAAACTATTGTGGCAGACAGTGTGGAAGGCCTTACTGGGACTGAGGTAAATGGCATCCACTGCTCTCCCCTCAACCACAGGTGCAGTGCTTTGAACACAGAAGGCAGTCGTGGGGGCTAGGTATGATTTACCCTCGGCAAAGTCAGGCTCACTGTTCCCAACAACATTCCTCTTCCGGAAATGGGCTCCAAGAGGACTTGCTCCATAATTTCCCCAGAAATCAAAGTGAAGCCGACAAACCTGTAGGTCCCCATGTTGTCCTTTGAGTTTTTCCTGAAGGTAGGTGGGACATTTGCTTTCTCCAGTCATCAGGCACCTCCCTGATGTCTACAAATTCTTGCACATAATCCCTGATTCTGTCTTTACCCAGTGCTTGCTCTTCCTGTCCTCCTCGAGCCCTTTCACTAAACACTGAAAGCTGTGAGAACCTGGTGGTGAAGGCAGAGAAAAAGAAGACATTAGAAACATTGTCTTTCTCTGTGTCCAGTGCAACAAAATCACTCACCCTGCTAAGCAGCAAGCCCACATTTTTTATGTGGCTTTTTACTACTCATGCAGAGGCTTATGCTCTTTGTCTTGCCCTTGATGTCCTTGTCAGTTCAAGCTGAGCTTTGGCTTTCCTAGACCCACCCCTGCATGCCTGGACAATAACTAGTTCTAAAGCCCTCCTTTGTATCCTGGCCCTGTTTCTGCCCCCCTGCACGAGTCGTTTTTGTAATGGAGCTGTGTCACGAGTTTTCAGCTTATCTGAGCCAGGCTCCTGATATATCTGCTTGTTTCCCCTGGTATTGGGATGAACCATTTTCACATCTCAAGGATGTGGTCCATATAGTCCTGGTAGTTCCCCTCATCTCCTTCACCCTTCAGAGCTGCTCCCGTGTGGTCCCAGCTGCCCACTCCCTGGCCAAGCCACAGGCTGCTCTTCTGATGCCCCACATCTGGGCTCTGTAATGCTCCTCCCTCCCCTCGAGATCTTCAACTCCACTCTTTCACACTCACTATGGCTAAGCCTGCCATAAGCCACCACCTCCCCTGCTGGTGCCTCCTTGGCAGGGATAGCAGATCACTGTGACCCGCTGGGCTGTCTCAACCAGGCCCTGTATCAAGAAGTTATCGCTGACACCCTCCAGAAATCTCCAGAACTGTGGGTATCCCACTGTGCAGCCCTTCCAGCAGGTGATGGGGAGATTCACAGTCCCCAGGAGTGCCAGGCTCTGCCCTCCTCAGACTTACTCAAGAGGTCTAAGGGAGGCTTTGTCCCTTTCCTCACCCTAACCCCATGGCCAGTAATGTGTTCCCCCCCATGCTGCCATCTGCCTTAATCTCCCCTCAGTTCTGACACACAGACTCTTATCAAACCCACATCTGTCCCACAGGAGAGCTCCATTCATCCCAGCTTCTCCTTTAAGCCTTGGACATTCCTTCTCCTCTTCTTCTCTGGATTTCCTGCTTGTCTTCCCTGAGAGTGCCACAGTGATTTATTGGAAGAACCTCCCAATAAGAACAATATCCAACCTATTTCAGAGGGAGTTTGATGACTTTATGGAAGTAATTGAAATGTTATTACCAGTGGTGACAGAAGACTGGGATTAATACCCTTCCCTCTCTGCGCGCATTTCTATGGACACAAAATGCATACATCTTGTCTTTGGAAGAATTTCTTTTCTCCTCCAAACAACTAATTTTTTTCTAATTAATCAAGTTGTATGAAAAGCATGTATTTAATGGACACCAAAAAAATCACTGTTGATGCAACCACAGAATCAGGTTTCAATGTGAAGTGAGGTCTTGCCTGAAGCTTCAGACTGGAAATCAGACCTAATGGAAAACCTGTATTTTGTCACCATTCTGTGCGAATATTAAGGCAGCAAATGGGAGAGAATCAAGCTGTAGCACAAACTGAAGGGTTTTTCGCCACCACCTCTGGAAAGTCAGATTTTATTCATTAGTCCCCACTAGTAGGACTTACATTGCTACAGGCGGTGTAAGGACAACTTTGAGCTTCCCTGTTGGGACAGTAGAAATAGCAAGAACAGCAGCTCATGCATTTGTATTACCTTGAAAACAAGGAAGAACCAGATTCTGCTCATTCAAGGGCAGCAATGTTGGCTGCTTAAACTAAAGATCACTATCCCAAAACTGTAAGTGGGGAAACACAGTCTTCCAAGGCTCTCAGGAACAAAGCCATTTCCAGTTACTACTGTACATAAAAGGTTTTCAAATTATTAAAATAAACCCCCCCTGGTTTTATTAACAATTAAATTATTATTAAAGGCATACAGTTGAGGGAGTCAAACTCAGCAGAGTTCCCTGGACTGGACACACTCAAGAGCCCTTTTGAATATCAATCAGAAAGCCAATAAAAACAAACAAAAAAGTGGCTTCATAAACAGTTTCTTGACCACAGAAGGCTAATCTAATGGAAGCTCTAGAGAACAGCTCCCTGGATTCTCATTTCTTTCCTTTGGAATTGTATTTAAAATTCAATTTATTGTTTAAACAAGTACTGTTTAAAGCAAACCTTTTTCACATGTTGTCCTCTTGGAACTGCTCATTATCAGTATTAGCCTGCGCTGGTGTGTAAATCAAATTTAGCAACTCAAAGAGCACTGCAGTGCAATGGGCAGCATGTTTACTCAGTTCAGGCAGTTTGGTTACACCCCAGACCAAGCCACAATGGTGTGACACAATTCTGCCACTCCATTCATAAGATATCCTTGAACCCATCATGACTGCAAAGCAAACTGCTGTTAGCTACTCAGGAATTGCTTTGCAACTCCACTGCAACAGAAACATTGAGGAAAGGATATATATGCGACTTTGTTGGTGACATTTCATACTAGTTGCTTCATAATATTGGTTTTGTTTTGTTTTTAACTACAGAATATTTTAATTTATTGCATCTCTATTCTGTAAATGACATATCCATGGAATGATTGCCAATACGGAAATCTACCTCCAATCTATGTACAGTAGCACGGGACAATACAAGCAGGTACTACTATACTGAGAAGCATACTTCTCCTTCTGAAACATTAACAGGCATCTCAAAGAGAACTGAAGATTTCTAGTGGAATAAATTTGAAAATAGTTTGTTATTATCTGTTAGATCCGTGACTCCATTAATTATGTCATAAGGAACACAAACATTTTCTAATGATTGAAAAATATGAACTGTTAGCAGATTTTCTAAAAAGAAATTAAGATACTCCTTAAAACATTTAATCTTTTTTTTTTACTTTACATAAAAGAATGAATTGTCATAAACCTCATAATAATTTCAAACAAACCCAGTGAGCTATGAGTTCCTAGAATTACCTGTTGTTTGTTGTGTAAGAGGAGATAAAGCAGTGTTCACGGATGAATTTACTACCTTAAAGAGCACACCAGAGATATCTTTAAAAACTTGTGTTTAATTTTATTAAAATCAGAAATGAGGTTTTGGATCTTTTCACATTCAGAAATTTGTCAGGCAGATACTGACATTTCTCCTGGACTTAAGGAGAGGTATTTACAATACACTGCAGAGTGCAGCCACAGTCTAAATCAAAGGTGACACAAACATTAAAACCAGTCGCAAGGCAAAACACAGAAAGGGAACTTTAGGAGATGAGACCCTGAGAAGCATAAACACCTTTCAAAGATCACCTGCAGGTAACAGAAAAATAGCAATCAGTAGCATAATTTTCTCCCACTGTGGTCCATCAACCATCCTGCAGGCATGTAGGATCATCCCCCTACTTCATGATGATCATCCTCCTACTTAAGGAATTCTTGCCTGACAGACTGAAGCTATCCTTTCCCCTGGAGTTTCCACATGCATACACTCTGGCTGAATTTGACTCCGACTCATCACCATTTGCTCCCTTAGTTCAGAAGGTCTTTGCAATGAGCTTGAGGGACTGACCTCTGAAGGATAAAAGACTTACCAGCTGTCTGAAATTTTGTAAAAGCCTTATAAAATGGCATTTGCAGCATGAAGCAGCTGGCTGAGACAACCACAGAACTCATTTTAACACCAGTTCAACAAAAGCGTGTTGAATCAGATCCATGAAGGTAATTCCATCTAATTGCCAGAATTCAGGATCAGCCATGGGTAGAGACCAGAAATGGTGCTGAGGTCATCACAAGAGCGAAAGTTAAAGTGAATAAAAGGAGCTTGGACAGTGGTAGCTTGGTGACCTGGAGAACTTCCTCCAGCTTCCACAACTCCTTCCTGGCCCAAAACCTTGCTTTGTCCTACACAGGAAGCTGGAAGAGGAAGAGACAAACTTCTGAATGCAAAAATCATGCTGAATAATTAATCCACAGGTCCTCTTTTCCAGGCCTGACCACCACTAGTTCTTGAGGAAAGTGTACTTCTCCCCTCCCTTATTTTCAACTTTCACCATGCTAGTTTTGAAAAGTGGGGGGAAGGCAGCCAAAGGACTTTTTTTTTCTAAGGGAGCATATCAAAGTCATCACGTGCTCCCCATCCACATTTTGCTAGAATTGAGAATGTTGAACTGGAGCAGCTTTAGGTCTTTAAAGAGGGGAAAACTGAGCTGTGCTGAAGGAAACAAACTGTACACAAGCAACGTTCCCCTGCGCCGTGCCCCTGAAGTAGGTCTCAGCCCCTTTTGCCCTTCTGCTCCACTTCAGACATCCCTGCCAACAAAGAGCTGTTCTGGAGGAAGGTGTCCCTTCCTTCCTCCAAGTGCAGCTCAGCCAGAGAGCTGTGGTCAGGGCTTGCCAAACAGTCAGATGTCCTCTCTCCTGCGCACCACAGCCTGTACACCACACACTAACTTGAATAAGCAAAACAGTTTTACTGTGAGTCATAAACCTCTGAACTCCTCCTGCGTGGATGCACAAAAATACTTGGCTTTGTTTTTCTTAATGCAACCAGCCAAAATGAATAGCAGCTAGAGTATGGTGTGGAACAGAAATCGGGTGCCAGCTTCATTTCTTCTATCAAGGCACATCCCTGAATATTAAACTCATTCATTTCTCTAATCAAGAAAGCAATTAAATCCAGAAAAGGCCTTGATAATTTTAATGTAACATGTTTTGTCCCCTCAGACATAGCTTCCCAAACCACGCAGTAGGTCCTGATCTACTGACCTAACAAGAAAAGGAAATCTATCATCCAGGTACAGACCAGTTCCACCTGGGTGGTGTTTCTTGTTAGACTTTGCTGTTTCTCATCTCAGGCAGATTCAGCTTGTATTAATGAACTTTAGAAAAGAATCTGTATAAGCTTTTACATTCTGAAAAGGAAACTTTTCTGGCAGATATTAGGAATACATTCCAAGCTACATTCAGTGCACACTNTTACATAAAATTCAGAGCGCATGCTCAGTGAGGAGTGGTCTCACCTTGGAGGCGGGTAGCCTTTGGGATGGAGGTGTGTTTTGATATGACATTATAATGAGCAAAGTTCACACAAAGGACAGCAGTTCATCAAAAGATGGCAGACTGTTGGCTCAGGGTAGCAAAAGTACAGCTTATCAGTTTTTGAAGTTTCACTGAGTTCCCATCTCTGCACTGTTATCACAGAGCCTGGCCACAGAGTCTTCACTCTGCTCCACCCTCCGTGGGGTTTTCAAGGTTGCAGGTTATGGAAGGGATTCCATGCATACCAGCTGTACACCGCCCTAGAGGCCTCCTCAATATTATAACTTTCCTTAATGTGCGAATAATGCTGTATTTTTAAAATAAGTTTAAATTTTGAGTTACATTCAGTGATTATACCACAGGGTGTTCATTCCCACTAAACACATCTGGGCTATCACTCACTCCCAGACATGAAGGTAATTTTTCCACATCCCAGTTTGCAGCTAATGATAGTTTGGCATTTGTCCATGAAACAAGAGTTTCTAAGAGACTTTTTCAACATTTATCCTCACATCAAGTATTTTTCACCTTTGTAGGACATTAATTTGGGTGTTACATGTTTAATAAAACTTTACTCCAGTGGAGAAAAGTGTGTTTCATGTTGTTTATGAATCAAAACACTTTAAAAAACAATGCAGAGTCCCATGGTAAGTAACAACCCCTAGTGGCCATTCCATTTCCAATCATTCACAAGGATAAATTCATTTTCCTATCCTTTTCCCAAATTCTCATGGTTTTTGTGACAGTTTCTAACCCATCACTCAATCAAAGCCCCAGACACACCATGCTTCACATACTGAAAGGCGTATGCTTTGCATGGGAGGACAACTTTAAACTCACTATTCAGGTCAAACTAGCATTGAGCTTGTGCCTTCAGTCTGTTGGTGGAAGGGGTAGAGGTAAGACAGTCTCTTCCCAAGAATCATCCAGATGGGCTATATGCTGTAGTTACGGAGCTGCATGTCAGCATTTGCCCGTTTCCCCAGCTGAGACAATCATTGTGTCCCACGAAAACCACCAGAGGCCAGCAACTGTCCCATTATGCACACAGAGAACATGACCACTCATTGTACAATTCAGCTGAACAGGCCTTTGTTCTTTTTTTACAGTAGTTCCACCAGAAGGAAAAAGGAAAGTTACTCATAACCAGATTTGTCAGAGAAAGAAGTTGTTCCCTCCCCTGCCCAGGCCCTTCATTATGTACTGCCCAGCAGCAGCAAGAAGGAGCTGTGATGGCTGCAGTGCTGCATCCTTCTACTGCTGTGCCCTGTGAACTAAAAAAACAGCCTGTGAGGATGATGCTCCTCAGGGCAGGGACTGCGTGTAAAACCCAGTCCTCAGGGTGTTGCTGGATCTGTTTGCACTACCAGCTGGAGATAGGCATGCTCACTGAACTCCCTGGCAGTGGACAGACTGCTTTCTTGCCTTGTTAGTGACCCAAAGCCTAAGAATGCCCAAATATTCCCTGGGTGGGGAAGGCAATGGCTACTGTTCACTATAGGATATACCATAAATTCAGTGGGAATATAGGCCTGGCATCATGTCTAAGCTATAGCTCACTGATGGCTCAATGTCTGTGCCCAACACCGACCTGCTAACCCTTCCTATGTTTTCTTTTCCCCTCCCAATGCCTCACTGGCAGCCCAGCTTCGAGGACTCAAAAATGCTGAAACCTGTGGAGCTGCCAGTTGCCAGACTGAGATGCCGCTAGGAATTCAGCATAGCCATACTGCTGGGATCTTTTGACATTCAATGACCATTTCCCTCCTCGTGTTCAAGGGAGATTTTATTATTTGGAGATAATCCTGGGAAGAGCAAAAGGCATTGCTGAGTGCAGGGTGTTGGTCTCAGATTAAGAATTGCTTCCATTAAAATATATCCTCCAGCTATCCAAAATGGAAAATGTGATTTATCTTCCACTCCTTTATTGAAAAGAAAATGTGTAAGAAGGCAGAAACAAGCCTCTGCCAGTGACCTGTGGGAGGACACAAATTCTCCCATTGTTTAAGGCCTCTTGATTACTAGGAAAAGGACAGAATGAGGTGGACTCTGATGAATCTAGCAGACAGTCTACCCACAGTGAGAGCAAAGAGGCTCTCCAGAGGAGTCACAACCCTTACAGCACATGAGTTTGTGGCGCTCCCATCCTCATCCTCTGGCAGCAGGGTGTGACAAATTAATTCTCCTGACATTCATGGTAGCTTTTCCTTAAATGAGGGAAAGCTTCAGCAGCTTCCCTCACCCTTGGTGGTAATGCTTGCAAGGACATAACATTTTGGCACTACCAGCTGGATTCTTATTTCTAAACCAAAAATCTCTTCCCAGGCAGATGTGGGAGGTGTGGAGAGGCATGATGGGAGCAGGGCACAAGGAGCCCACCTAGATGTAACCAAAAAGAGGGAAACGAGAAAAAGCATCTGTATTTTATCTAGGAAAGATAATTCCCACCCCCAATCAACAATTTTCTGCTTTCTTTCAGTTGATTCAGATTTAAAGTGAAAGAAATTCCTGAGTTCCAGAAGGATAACTAAGAAGTTAGATAGCATCATGTACAGTAGGAGCTCTTTTTTTGCTACAATTTGTTTTAGTATGTACTTCCTTTTATATTTGAACTTCACTTGATGCCCATCATTTGATGTCTATTTGTTTTTCAATATCATTCTCTCCTTAACTTTCTAGAAAGGTTGATAATTGCATATTTACAAAAAACCCTCAAGCACGTTGACAGTGTGAATGAAGTGGTTGAAGAAACCACAGATAAAGCCCCCAGATCTCTTCCATTCATTTGGTAAATGGCCAAGGTAGCACCAGAAAAACAAAGTTATTGATGGAAAGTGACACTGGGAGACAGGAACCTGGCCTTTCATCCTGTCTCTGCTGAGGACTTTTCACTCACTTTGCTTCTCTGTGCTTGGATCCCCCTCACCCTTCCTGTAGTTAGGTTAGTTTAGATTCTTAGATTTTTTTATTTTAATATACAGCTTTCTCGTTGTGCATATATCGTGTATCACAAGGAGTCTTTGCTCTTCAGCAGGACCTTTTAAACCCTACTGTAATGTAATGTAATGCAACAGCATCCTCACTCTCCAGGATAATAGTAAACTTGTACTAAATAAGAATCCAGCATTTGATGATGGCTTGAATACAGTTAACCTGATAAGCAATGGTATAGTGTAGAAAAGCATATGCAGATTCAGGAAGACAGACTTAGTGTTTCGAGAAAAGTATTTACAGAAACACACAGGTCTATTGAAAGCCTGGTTCTAATGCACACATTTAAATGCAATCATTTTGATCGAAGGCAAAATTGAAACATAAAATATAAACCCAGCAATTAAGATTCTGAGGCCAGATTTCATTAGGAGAAACCCCTCAACATTTTTATAGACTCTACTTTATAAAAGAAAAGTCACGTTTCTGAAAAAAAAAAAAAAATCCAGATTTTACAAAGAAACTTAAGACCCTGCCCTGCAGCACTTTAGCTTTTGCCAGCCTGGGACTCTCTGCTTACATGAAGTGTCTTTCAAGCTAAGATGCCATTTGTTCTTTCAGATTTTTGTTTTTTCCTTTCATCCTCTTCAGCTCCAATTCTCAAGCGGTTTCACAATGACGAAACACTTCTACTCAGGCAAAGTGGAGGACAGACAAAATATCCAGATAAAGAGATTTTCAGATGAGCTGGGGAAAATCCAGCTGAAGGTACATCATTATTTTCAGCAGCATTCAGTAAAGTGGAAGTAGGTGATTATTAATCATAGAAACATTATCACTTTGGCTCCTCTATGCAACCTTTCCTCCTCTACTTTAGTATGTGGTTTCTTTGCAGTCACACTTGCTCTGGGCTACTAGTCTTGCTGTACATACTATCTCAGCATTGACAGGGATGTAGAAGTTGCCTCTGCAAAACTAAAGCCTGGGATGCTGCTATTGTACAAAAGCAAGCAATAACGCTATTTTAAATCAGAGTACCGAGAATGCTACAAACCACAGAGCAGAAGTGTGCTATGCTTAAATATTTTTTTCCACTTGTATAAAAGAGAAGCTATTCTCAATTACAATTGAATCTTCCCTTGGTCTCATCCACAAGTTAGATAAATATGCCTTGATGGTAGCTGGTAAAGGCATTAACTATATTTATTTGTGAGCAGTCACTTATTTGTCCTGCTCTGCAGTGCAAAGTCCACAGATTAGTTCCAGTGAACTGCATACTGCTCTTTCAAGGATAAATTACAGCAGAAGAGAGAAATATTATATAGGAGGGGTCAGATTTTTTCTGGAGAGCCTTTATTAAATCACAGCATATGTAAATGCAAGTTTTATTTAAGTAATTTAAATTTATCTAGTAATACAGAAATCCACCTGCAGCAAATTGATCTCAGAGCCAGACTATGACCATGAGAAAAGAAGATAAGAAGCATCTCATGCTAGTTTATGTATGTGCACACTGCAAATCCACCAGTAATGATTGGCTATTTTTTTTGGAGGAAGCTAAAGGACTAAAATACCCAAATCTAGAAGATTGAAATGGTGGCACATACCAAAAAGAAAAAAGGTGAGCTTCATTAGTGATAAACAGGGCACAATGCCGGCTTATTGAACCCAGAAAATGCTCCCATGTGGCTTATTTGGTAAAAACTATATCAGTCCCCTCTAAGCATCAGAGCTGTCCCTGTTGCAATGAGCGCAGGTCTTAACAACTTTTACCAAGCAACAATTGTAAAAATCCAGCCACTCCTACACCAGCTACTTTGGTACAGTGAAACACTTGTACTATATCAATTATACTATACTTTTTAGGCTGTTTCAACCTACTTATGCTAATTCTTTAGAAGTCAAAATTATCAGACCTAGACTACAATTGCTGTTGTGACATTAAAAGTCTGTTTTTCTTTTGTGCCCAGTGGTCAGAGACTGATTCATCCCTATAGAGCTCACGTTTTAGTAGAGGAAGAGAGAAACTAGAAGATAGCAAGAGACAACAATGTCCTAAGGGTAGATGCACTACAGCCTTTCTCCTTTCCCCCCATAAACCAGCTGTTTTAAACACAGAGTTGAACACTAGGTAGTGTAGATACGACTTTTGCAGATGATAGGGGAATGGGTAGTTTTCCACAAAGGAGCTCCCTTTGTTGATACTATTTCTGAATCAAAGTCCAGGCTTTGCAGTCTGCAAGCAGATCAGGTTACTTGATGACCATGGGGTTCCCCATGAAAACTGGACTGGGCTCCCAGTGTACATGAACACATCTGCTAATCCCCGGAATCTGGAAAAAAATATAACCTTGATAAACCACAACATCCTACATATTCCCCAGCCATTCTGCCTGAAAAGAAGAATTAGGCCTCTATCGGCAGTGACAAAAACCACAGGAGCAACATAGTGAAGCAGCACCAGATGAGGTGGTCCATAAGCTAAAAGAAATCATGTGTGCCAAGCTGCTGCATAATATGGAGGCTGGGATCTAATGTTGTAAATCTAGACTTTCTTAAATCATAGCAGGATTGTCTCCGATAAGACACAGAATTCATTCCTCACCACAAAAAAAAAAAGGGGGGCAGGATAGGTATTGTTTTTTTCAAATGAGGATGGCAGGTCTGTCTGATCTCTCCATTGTAAGAGCGCAGTGATGATAAGTAGTGATGCAAAGACCTGTAAGAAACCATCTCCCCTCTCCCTGTGTCCCTGCTTCCACTTGTGTCTTGATACCAATGTGTGCATTTCAGAAGTAGACAAAGCGATATCCAATTTATCCAGTAAGTGTTTTCTCTAGAGCCAGAGGTAATTGAATGTTGGATGCATAAGCAATTCCACTATCTAAATTGCATACAATTTGTTCTTTAAAAGAAAATAGAAAATTGATTCAATTCTGCTGTTTCGCAATGACCTCTTCAAGTTAGGTTAATTAAGCCAGTAGCATTAGTTGTGCAGGGAGGAGTTTTTTTCTGCCCTGAATAGGCAGGGCTGGGAGATTTGGGCTTTATATCTTGGGATGATCAGCTAGAAATGTGAAATCACAAAGGCAGTTAGTGCCTGTCTGCTGTGATTGAACTTAGCTTGACAGCTGGCCAGCCTAATGGTAAAAGTGCTAATCATGATAAAAGCAGAGCAATTTATCAGAGCACAGCAAGGACATGGTGTTAACAGTGCTGAAAGCAAGCAAAGGAAACCTTTCCACACTACAATGCATACTTTTCTTCCCAAGGGATCTCTTGGGATACCTATTATGGAAATGTTTACTTTGGTAACACAAGGGGGGAAATAGCCCAGTGATGCTGCTAAAGGTTATAGCCTTAATGTCTTACAAGGGAAGCAAAGAGTTGTCTATACAGGGGGACAGCAGTAGAAGTATTTGTATGATGATACTCATAAGAAAACTTAAACCAGAAAAGAATACACAGGATAATTCAGAAACTGACCTACTAAAGCAAGGGAAAAAAAAATCTTTTCTTATTGAAGTCAAGGGGAATTGCATATGGCTGATAATTAGAAGACCACATTTTGGTAAACTGCAATAATCCACGGAGTTAAAAGAATTGCAATTAAAGTACAAGAACTTCCAGCTACCATTTTTATGCTTTAACCATGGCTATTTACCAGCTTTTCTGGTAATTCTCTTGAAACAAGGGTCTGGGAAGCCTTGGCTCAGTATTCAACTCCTGGGCAAGTCACCAACGCGTTCAGAAAAATATCTATGTGGGAATACAACACATGCTGCAGCCTTTTGTGCACACCCTGAAGCCAAACCCTGCCTCATCCAGCTGTGCACAGCATCCCCAGGCCAGCCAGTGAGCTGCTGGATGAGGAAGAGGAGCAGCGCAGCCTCTTAGAAAAGGGGCAAGGACTCTGCCAGGGCATTTAATGGCTCTCCTCAGCTGGCACAGCATTGCTAGGAGAGGATGTGGTTTGAAAATGGAACATCCTGCATGTATTCTGTCATGCTAGCTCTGGATTTTGTTGCCTGTGGCTATGAATTGACAGGTTTCTTGTTTTTCTGCAAAAAAAAAATTACACAGATTCAGACAGAGAAAATTTACATCAGCTTCATGTTTCACCTGGAGTCACTTTGGACTCATGCTAAGTTGTTTGCCAAGCTATAGGACGATTTCCTTATGAAGAGATCACTGATACAGATCCATAGCCTCTAAGACCCAAAGGAATCATTTTCACAAGCCAGATGGGTATCCTGCAAAGCCCAGACTGCACGGCCATGTGTGGGGACCTTGAACAAAACCTTCCCTTGCTTTTGTTAACAAGCAACTGAGCTTGGACCTCCTAAAGAAAATAAATCCCATTAAGACCATTCAGCATGGAAAAGCATGGGACCCTTCACTAGCTGACAGAAATAACAGATGGCAGCTCTGGAGAGGAGGTCTCTGTTCTCAGAAATAAAACACCCTCATTTTCATAAGGGCAGAATAGACTTCAGCTGTCAGTGAGCCACATTTTTCCCTTGCTGAACAGAGGGATTGCACTTAGCCATATATAAACTCAGAAGATGATAGCTCGCAGACAAATTACATGAGGTAATAAAAAAAGTAATAGGGAACTGTTTGCTGGATTGTCATGAACCAGAGCTGTGAGAAAATGTTCACCCTGCTGGGCATTTTCAGAGGCACCAACATTCAGCTGCTCTCCCACTGTAAAACTATCCAGGAACACACACTGCTGCTGCTGCTGCTGAATGATGTTTGACAGACTCGGCTGTGGCAAGGGATGTGTACAGAAGACATGTCCCTTCTGACAGGTAAGACGTCAAATGTCTGTGCTTTCCACGTATGGCAACAGAAAACTTAGCAAACAAAAAGAGTGAGAATGCAGATGGAGAGGGAGCAGTGCATGCACACACTGAGCCACTTATAGGAGCATTACCAGTTTGCACTCACATGTGAAATGCTCACATAACCCAACCTGGTACTGGTTCCAGGCAAGCCCTAAAGATGTAGTAACCTAACATTAGAGAAAAAAAAAATCCTTACCCACCAGCATCACTGCTTCAGCACCACCTGCCTTGCTTTGTTCCTTATTTGAACATAAAATCATAGAATCACAGAATCATAGAATGGTTTGGGTTGGAAGGGATCTTCCAAGGTCATCTAGTCCAACACCCCTGCAGTCAGTAGTGACATTTCTAACTAGATCAGGTTGCTCAGAGCCCCATTAAGTCTAACCTTGAACGTCTCCAGGGATGTGGCCTCCACCACCTCTCTGGGCAATCTGTTCCAGTGTTCCACCATCCTCACAGCAAAAAACTTCTTCCTAATGTCTAATCCAAATCTAACCTTGTCTAGTTTAAAACTATCGCCCCTCATCCTATCACTACATGCCCTTGTAAACAGCTCCTCCCTCTGAACATGGGTCTCAGAGAGCTCATTCTTCTGCATGGTTTTTGCAGGCAATGCATGTTAGCAAAACAATAACTCACACTGCAGGTGGAGAAGAAGAAACCCTGAGGCTTTCTTTTTCTAACAGGAATGTGACATCTCCTCGGCAAGGCTCCCGCTTCTTCTCCCGCAGGTGGAGCCCTTGCCCAGGGAGCGGCAGCGGAGCCACCGAGCCCCGGGACTGGGAAGCCGCGATCCTACCCCTGGCCCCGGCCCCTGCCCCTGGCCCTCCTGATAATGCTGCTGACAGTGCTGCTGCTGCTGCTGCACAGGCTGGTTCAGCTCCTCTTTCTCTCAGTCTTATCAGACCGTGATTTTTTTTTCACTCCGAGAGATTTATATTAAATGAGCTGGCTTTATTAGCAAATGCCAGGAGAAGCCAGGATGATGTGGAAGGGTAGAGTGGGACCTGCAGCTCACTGCTGGTCTAACAAGAGATCAGGATCATGGAGGGACTTGAAAATATATCAAAATTATGTAAGCAGAGTTGTCAAGTAACTATGGAGGGTTGGGGTTTTTTTCCAGGAGAAGATCTCATTCTCCAGGAACCTGTAAAATTTGTCCATGTTTTGATCTCATTTCCTATAATTGCTTGTGATCAGCAGTTGACTTTTCTGTAGGACTTATTTATGGATCACTCTGTGCTTGCACAGGTGAGGTGTGTGTTATAGTTTGCTGTCCATATGAGAGGAACAGTGAGTGGTTGAGCACAGCAAGTCATGTCTCCTGGAAAGAGCCAACACAAATCTGCAAATGCCATTTTCCCCTAAAACACTGCAGGTTTCAAATCTTGTTTTATCCTGAACTAGAAGAAAACAATTTAAAGAGTGTTCGCAAAGTAGAGCTATACATCCAAATGAATCATGTTTATCCCAATAAAATGACACATGCTGATGAACTCCAAATGTTTTATTTGGAAGCTGCTATCATTTCACTGAATTGTTCTTAAGTGTTTTTGTTTGAACAGTAAATGGAGACTTTTTTTGGAGGAAATCTGGTCAGGTTGGTCAGGAGGCAGGTCAGACTCGGAAGGATGGGAGTGTAACACAGGTTTTATCCAACCCATAAAGAAAAGCCCAGTTTTTTAAAAAGATTTAAAATTGTTTTGAAAATATTTTGGTTCTCTGTCAGTGAAACCAATCTTATTTCACATGGAATTAAATGATTTCATCTAAAAAAATTTTTTTTGCAAGAACAAAACCAGCAATATTTTTGATCCCGAAGCACCACATTTCTTGGCTGCCAATGCAGCAGAGAACTAGATTATAATACTGAGACAGATGTTACCAATAATAGTATGCCAACAAATAACTACATGTCTCAGTATGAGAGTCCTCTGTATTTTGAATCTGGTCAGACTATCAGGAAACACAACAGCATTCCAGGAAAGCCAAGAGCTGTGACATTAACTAATGTCACTACTCAGAAAATATGATGAAGATAAATGTGTGTGCTAAAGGTACTGCTTTCACGCTGAGTGAGCAGTGAAGTCTGAGTCCCCACAATTGTGAAACTTTGTGTGATACTACAAAAATATTTATGGTATAGAATCACAAACTCTTCGTTGATTTGGAACTGAACCTCCCAGGTTCTTACTGAACTTTGTCTTGAGTGAATCTGACAAAACCTTCATACTTCTTTTCTTCAAAAAATGAAGAATTCAAATGAACCACTGCATGCCAAAATATCTTCAGCAGAGGAAAGGTTGTTCAGACTGCAAGGATCAACCCAAGGACCACTGTCTCCAGGTCCTTAGAAATCTCCCCTGCTCTCAGAGGTGTAGCCTTTCTCAGCAAGACTCAGGCAGCAGAATGCCCTCAGACCAGATTTGTAGGATGAAAGAAATATAAACAGTAGAATGTAATTTTCAAAATAGACACAAACACTTAGAAGCCATGCAAACAGAGTGCTTCTTATATCTACAATATTTGTTAATTGGCACTTAGGTATAATTTGGTATTTCAAACATAAGGTATCTTGTCATGATTGACATGATTTGTCCTACTGTTTTAAGCTTCCCAGTATGAGAATGGACTGTTACAGGAACCATACCTATTAATCTAACGCTGTTGTGACAATACATGGCTTTGTTTAGGGACATTTCTACCACTTAAGTGAAATAGAAATATGATCACCCTGTTCCCTCATCATTTAATCTTATTAGAAAGGATGAAGAAGGAGAGATGGGAAATTTTCTCTGTAGAATAAACCTATTAACACCACCTTCTTACAAAGTAAACCAGGACAATCTTTCTGCATGCTATGAGGATAGAAAAGGCATCCTTAGCTTTTTATTTAAATAGTCACTGTTGTTTAGCAACAAGAGCTGATATTATCTTCAATGAGTGTCACAAACATTTGATCCAGCACAAACATTTATCATTTTCACAGGAATCATTCACCTTGGGTAATGATCCAGGATGACTGCTTTACAGGAAAACATTCATGTGCAAAACAAAAATTAATTTAACACTGTCATCAGCTGTCAGATTTTTCCACACAAACCAGCCTCTACTTGCAAAGGATCTATCAACTATTGTAGCTACTGGGAAAAAAAGGAACACAAAACATTTGGGGAATAGCTTTCAGCATTTAATATGGAAATCATGGAAAAGAAGGCTCTAGCTCCTCTTCTATACATGCAGTTAATGCTTTATGGTAAAATCTTTCTAGCTTGGCCTTCTGAGGGAAAAAATAAAAATGTGAAGGATTTCTGAAAGACCTTCAGGCCATCTGCTAGGTGGAGAGAAAATATGCTGATTTTAAATCAAAATGAAGCAGGGAGGGTGTGAAAGCCACTGTAGAAGCACAGAAGATGGAGGTGGGTGAGGATCAAAGCAAAAATACCTAGGGAACAAACACACAGAACAAAGAGATTATTTAATAGCAAATTATTTAGTGCTGAAAAACAGGCAGCAGTACAAATTGTCATTGCCTTGTAGAACGCAATGCAAGAAAAGAAACCCAGGACAACACTTGCAACACCTTGAAGTGTCCAGGTATGCTGCAAAGAGATGTTATGGAGCTGCTGGCAGCAAAAGCCCCTCAGCAGTAGACCCTGCACTACAGTCTCTGCTTCAAAAACTCAGCTGGGCTTCAGGTCTTCACCCCTCCCTCCCTCCCTCTGCTCACCACTCACACCTGGGATGCGTGGAGCAGGAAAGGGAGGAAGAAGGGAACACTGAGCCCTCCTAGAGTTTGCCATGTGGAGATCCCCTGTTGGGGATGAGTTAGGACTCTCCTGCCCTAGGCTCTGGGGCTCAAGGTTGGAAGTCAGACAAGCTCTGCAGGTCTGGCTCGACACCCCATCCCTTGGCAAGGAACGCCGAGCTATGCACTGTCCCCTGTGTAGGGCTGGAGAGGAGCCCAAACATAACTGCAAAGTGCAACTGGTCCATGATTCTTCCCATGACCCAGGGCCCAACATGAGGTGCTGATTCTTCTGCAGCTAATGGGCAGAAGAGAAAGCAGAGCAGGCCTGTATCCTCACAGCTATTTTAGGTGTTAGGATGTCCTCAGTGACTCAACATTCCCTCCTCCTTCAGCTGGGGATGAAGCCAGTGCTGCAGTATGACACAACTTCTTCCTTCCAATCCCAGAGAGGGGCGTAGAGACCTTCATCAAAACCTCAAAAGTAAGAGCTAAGATGTCTCACATTTTTTCTTTTTTTTTTTCAAACGTCAGAAACATTTTTATTTTGAAAAGGAAGCCCAAACTGTCCTTCCTTCAAGAATAAATATTTGCATTAAAATTGCAGCAGCCGGCATTACAAGGTGATCATATGCTCACATGACAGTAATTTCTATACTTGCCTGCATAGTCAATCATTTGTGGTTTATTTTTCGTGTGTTTATGGCCCAGTGAACAGCCTATGTAACCTTAACCACAGACATCTTCCCTATAACTTTCAGAAGCATGTTTGTGTAAGTAAGGACAACTAAAGGCATTTGAGATTCTTGATGGCATCTGCCTGGCATCCATCTGCCAACGCAAAAGGGCAAAAGTCTTCCTTGGGACTGTCTCATCCCTGCCAGTCTCCTGTGGAGGTCTCGGATACTCTTCCGCATCTCTAATGGCATCCAATACCTGTGTTTTGACACCTAGTGAGCCTTTGGGTTAACACTTTTCCTGAAACTCCAGCTCTAATAAGGAATAAATGTAGGCCTGCAAATGTGCCAGACACACATTTGTGGATTCCTTCGAAGTGAAGTGTCTCCCTGCTTTACACTGCTGTCATTTTCCCCAATATGAGTTTACATTTAATCTGTAAGGATATTACAGGAAGAACATCTTTTTAAAAAAAGAAAAGCACACTGAGATCACGCAGCAAGAGTAGTTATTGATGACTCTAGAGAAGACCCAGAATATGTTTAAATATCAGCAGTATTGTTTCTACCTTTTATTCATGCACTGTGCTCTAAAGGGGCAAATTGAGCACATGAATTATTGCAGCACTGTAGGCAAATTCCGCAGAGAAAATTAAGTGAAGTCCAGGAGTGTTTCAAATAGTGTCTCAGTACTCCAGTGTCAGCACAGTAAATCTGTATACATTTTTCTTTTCTTTTTTTTTTGTTTCATGTCAGTGACTTCAGACATATGACTTTGCAGTGCCATAGTTCCCTCCTCCCTCTTTGCTTCCAAGTGTTGCTGATGCTCTGTGTGCTACAGAACAGCTCCCTGAGCAATCAAATGTGTCTTTTTGCCTCAGAAGAGAATGACAAAAAAAAAGACATGATTCCCCATCTTCTTAGCTCTATTTTTAACTTAGATTGATAATGGATTGAACTGGATGTGAGCAAGGAAGAGGGCTCATGAAGGCCAGAAGT
>VYZX01002311.1:74082-87768 GCA_013401335.1 Brachypteracias leptosomus | reverse complement strand
CATACATGTGACTTTGTGGGAGCTGATCCTCTAATGAGAGGATTAGTTGTTTATTTCTGGTTGTCCACAGCCTGTGATGCTAAGCATGTGTTGCTGGGCATGTGAGAGCTCAGCCTATCCCCAGTAACCTCTCCTCTGCATCTTGTCTTTGCTCTTCCACCCCCTCCTCAGTATCACCTCACTGATTTCTGTTCTTGATATTTCAGCTTGGGATGGATTTAATAAATCATGCTAAATACAGTTTCTGTGTGGTATTGTATTGGAGTCCGTAAATAGCATAAAACCTAAAGAGAACATGACATTTTTTAGAATTTTGTTTTTTAGCAAATCACCTGGGGAAGAGTCATAGTTTAACCCCACCTGCACTCACTCCTCCACCTGTGCACCCAGAAACACCCACTGGGATGGGGAAGAGAATTGCAAGTGTAAAAGTGAGCGAATTTGTGGGTTAATACAGTTTAAGAATTTAAAAAAAAGAAATTGTAAGTAAAAGGAAAAAACAGAAAAACCCAATACTGAGTCAAGTGATGCAAATGAAAAACAGTTGCTCATCACCAACAGGCAGATGCCCAGTCATTCCCTAACCAATGGTTCCCTTGCCACCCTCCTCCTTAGTTTTATTTCTGAGTGTGAGGTTATGCTTGGATTATCCCTTTGGTCAGTTGGGGTCAGCTCTCCTGGCTGTGTCTCCTCCCAGCTTCTTGTGCACCCCCCCCAACCTACTTGGTGGTGGTGTGATCGGAGAAGCAGAAGAGGCCTGGGCTCTGTGTGAGTGCTGCTCAGCAATAATGAAAACATCCCTGTGTTATCAACACTGCAGCACACATCCAAAACACAACCCTGTACTGGCTACTGTGAACAACATTAATTCTGTCCCAGCCAAAACCAGCACAGGAAGCGTAGTTTGAAATCAGTGGGATCTGAAAGGGATTAATAGCTCAAAGGGGCCATCATTAAACTGGCTTGTCTCCAGCACAGCCATTTCACAAAGTGCATTTAGTGAATTGTTTTGCTTTTAAAAAATAAGGGGGTGATGAAAGACGAACCAGTTCTGGGGCTCCTGAATTGTGATACCTTTACCATTTGTGATATAGAAGCTACTTAATATTATGTGGGGTGGGGGAGAAATGCAGCCTGCCACCTTAAAGCTGGGGAATGAACGCTGCTTTCTGCTCGCAGCCTGAGAATTGTATCTGGAGCAGTTGTTGCCACCGCTTGGTACAGCTCTCTTTTTGTAACCTGAGCAAAATAAATCAGTAAATCTCCCACTTTAATACGTTTCCATTACCATAATCTTGAATGATTTAGAAGATCCTCTTTTGTCACTAAACCTGTTTCCTTCTATTTTTGCATTTCTCCTCAAATTTGATGTTTTGTCCTGATGTTAATATGCATTCTGTATTGCACTTATTAATGCGATAAATCTCTCTTCCCAGATCATTCAACTTCCAGTGGTGCATCCTTGTTTAAGCCCAGCCGGTCACTGGTTTCTATTCCCACTGCCCATGTGATGCCGTCTAATGCAGGCTCTTCACTTTCCAAACACAGGGAAGCTTTCAAGTCTGATGGATCAAAGTGGAGTACAAACTTTGTACGGTCAGGAGGAGGCAGAAATCAGGGTGCCCTGGACAATTCCCTTGACATGAAAGATGCAAGACCTGTAAGAAAATGGTCCTCCTTGTCTAAACTCAGCTCACCAAATACCTTCAGCCAAGATGGTAGTAGTCATTCAGTGGACTTCAGGGCTAGTACAGACAAAACTATGTCACCACAATTAAGGACAAATGGGCCAAGTTGTTTGCATGATAGCATGGAGTTGCTAAAAATTGAGGACAAAGAAATGGGGAGAAGACGATCTTCTCTACTGGACTGCAAATACAAATTTGAAACATGCAGCAAAGATGATTTTGTTTCAGATTCCTCAAGTAGGAGACATGCCTTAGACTTGACCTACAGTGCCTTACCTGAAAGTAAACCTATGGCAGCCAGTTGTGAAGCTTTTGGACAGAGATATGCAACTCTGGGTCAACAGGCTGTGAGTGGAGCTCCCATACAGCCTGCAGTGAGGACTCAGATGTGGCTTAAAGAACAGTTACGTGCAAATCCCTTGGACTGCAGGACTGCTGAGGAGCCCTACGGTGTAGCTGCATGGCATATGCAGCAGCTTGAAGAGTTTAGACCAGGGGAAGAGCCCATGCAGGTAAGGCTAAAGCTTGGTCTTTGCTGCCATCATGTGGCGCCATGAGTTATACCTGAGGAGTAACATCAGGCAGCTTTTAATAAAATAGGGAAGGGAACAGATCCTCTGTTGGATGATGATATTTTTAAACTTTGATTTAGAATGCTGCTGCTGCTTGTTTCTCAATGTTACCAGAGTGCCAACAGATATTTTTATCATCGGTTGTTTTTTGGGGGATTTCTTTTGGGTTTTTTTGTTGGGTTTTTTTTCCTGGCATCTTCTTACAGTTTACTCACAGCCATTGTGCCTGCAATGACTTCATGAGACTAGCTTCTGTTTTTCCTGAAGTTGGTTGCAGTAAGAGGTTTGGTACTGACAGTTTTTTTTTTTTTTGTCAAATTACACATTGAGTAGTTCGTAAGTCTTTGGTCACAGAGTAGTGGGGGAAGTGTGAATGTATTTTGATCTGAATGGGTTTATGTTGCCTTCCTGCATTCAGCAAAATAAGAATGATTCTTGCATACTGCAGGGATGAATACTCCATATTGCGATGCCTAACACTTTAAAATGGAATTCAGTTTGATATTTCTACTTATTTCAGAATCAGCTAATAGTAGATAATGAAACTGGTTTATTCAAATAATATGGGTTTTGTGTCATATTTGAAGTATTTTTGGATGTAAAACATCAAGCATATGGTTTTAAGAGACAGATAACCTTTCCTAACATGACAAATCACAGTCTTTGTTTATCTTTTCCCCTAATGGGAAAAGATAGCTTGTGAAGGAAGGCAGTATTTAAAATCTAAATGTTCAAGTTTACCTATGTAGGTGCCAATAGGGGGAGCACAAGCATCATTTATTATTGGTTTGGCTGAATTGATACAATGGTGCTGTACTTCAGGTTCTTGAGATTGTAAGATTACATGATGATTCTTTGTCTAAAATTTATTTTTTCTTACCCCTGTTATTTTTGTGTATGTGTCAGTGTTGATCCATCTAGCCCCTGACTTAGGAAGCAGTGATCCTATTGACTGTCTGGTCAGTCCTAGAAAACAGGGGAAGTCCTTGAAGCTGCAGCCTTTACTCAGCTTACCCTGGCTTCCCACATGATTATGAGGGTGGCAGGGGGGAAGGCACTGGGAGTCTGACAGTAATTAAGGGCACAAGGGGTATGGAGGAGGTTCCTGGTGGCCTTAGCAAGCACTTTGGTATGTTTTGGAGTTGTGTTGATGGGCCTTGAAATGTGATCTGCTACGTTTCCTCAAGTGAGAAGATGTGGTTGTGAAATTGGACCCAGAGAAACAGAAAGTTAGTGTGTGCAAGCGCAGTGAGCCTTCAGGCTCTTAGAGCTGTCCTCTGCTTGTCCCCTCACTGCCCTGTCTTTCTGCCCAGAGATTACAGCTGTAAAGAGGAGGGATGATGGATGAGATGAAGGATGGTTCTCTCTGTCTTGGCACCTCTTTTTCAAAGAAACCTCAGTATAATCATGCTATGTGGGTTTTTTTTTCCAAAGATCACTATATGTGCACCTGGAAATTCATATGCTATTTGTGAGAAACCAAGAAAACTACAATGCTAAGCTGTGTATATTTACATAGGAAATAGAGAACAGAAAGCAAAAGATTTACCCAGAGGAAGCTTATGATTTATAAAAGGAGAAAAAGCCACACTTCTATAGAAGCTTTTTTTATTTTTCTTTTTCTTTCTCTTATTGGAGGTTATTTTTGCTAATTTGCTTTTAGTAAGTATGTGCATTGATGGAACTGCAGTGGTTTTTACAGGACCGAAAAAAATCAGTTTGTCATCGTTTTACTTTAAACCTGCCATTGCTGTGAACTGAAAACAAAATGAACCTTGCTTTTAACTGACAATCTAGAGCAGCTTTGTCTATCTTTAAGGTAGGCTGTAGAAGGAGATATTAGAGGGCAGCTATCACTAATGAACTAAGAATAGACTGCAGCAATTTTCTGACTGAATTTTGAGGACTGATGGTTCAGGAACAGCTGTGGGGCTTAATACAGTCTACAAAAATCTTTTATGGCCTTGCAGACTACTAAATACATTTTTTTTTTTTTTTACAGTAAATTTAAGTTCAAAGCTTATCTGATTTTATAAAAATAAACTCTACTTCATGGTCTTGCCAAGTAAAATGTATTACTGCCCTTTAAAAGTGTTCCAAGGTTAATTACTCTCAAAATGAAGATTCCCTGCTTCATTAATAGTCTGAATTTGGCTGAGCTCAGTATCTACCTGTTTTTTTGGTACACTTTTTTCTCCCAAAGTTATCATAGAATAGAATAATAGAATGCTTTGGGTTGGAACGGACTTTCAAAGGTCATCTAGTGCAACCTCCCCTGTAGTGAGCAGGGGCATCTTCAGTTAGATCAGGTTGCTCAGAGCCCTGTCCAATCTGACCTGTAATGTTGCCATTGTTCATACTAAGTATATAGAAGTTACTGGAAATAAAATTCTAATGCATTGAGGAACTTAGACACTACAATAATTTTAATTTCAAAACAGAGAAGGAAGAAAGTGAACTGCATGCATACCTAAACATTGGTTAAAAAGTTGTAAAACTAATTGAGAGAAAAAGTTAGAATATTCTTCAAATATTGTTACCACAGAAAACTTTATTCTTAAATGTCAACTCAAAGCTAGTCTTATGTTACAGTCTTTGAAGATTAGAAAACTCAAAATTATTCATACCAACATTTTTTCCTGTGTCACATCTTGGTGACTGACTCACATACTCTTCAGCAAGGTAAAACTTAAATTTTAACATGAACATTTACCACCTTTAGTTGGCAGAGTGAACCCCTGCACTGTGCCACAGTTAGTTCCTTTTACTGGGAAGCTGGTAGTCCTGGGACTGGGAATCCATTTGACATAGTGTGCGTGTGGGCTCAGTCTGGAGCAAGCGCTGGCAGGTGATGGGAACCCAAGTTTGGAACATGCTTGATTGCAAAAAGAAATTTGGCATTGGATAACTGATAACTTTGCCGATTTTGTGTCATCTCAGGAAAATGCGTGTTTCAGTTTCAACAGTGTATTGCAGTATTTGTTGAAGGTTTTTTTAATTTTTATTGCTGGCTGAGCAGACATTGTTTTTGGGGTTGTTTCTACATGCTAATGGCAGAGTTCCTTATAGACTTCCTCTGTATGTAATTTTGGATCTGGAAATGCATGGTTGTTGGTAGCAGTCAACTCATCTTTCTCCTTTTAATAAAAAAGGACTATGTGATTTTTATTTTTTGTCAGGGGTAACTCATTTACCTAATTTTAGCTGTTAAACTGTAGAGACAGTAAATTTTGTACAGTCCCAAGTGGTGTATCAGTGAATAACCATTTTGTTGGGAAAGCTATTTTTGTTCTTGTATAGACTGGAGTGGGCTCCTGTTTCTGTGGTTTTGGCATGTGCTTTAGAGCCGTCTATGTTAAACATCAGCAGAGATCCTCCTAAATAATACATAACTATGTAACTGCTACAACATATATCCCTTGTATATAAATTTGCGGGTCTTTTTTAAACGCAGAATATTTCAAGATTATCAAAATAAGTGATAAAGTGCTTACAGTTATGTAGCTGTGCAAAGTTTTCCGCTTTAAATGCAGACAGGTACTGATATTACTATATCAGCATAAAAAAGCTATAGCTATGTAGTTTGCAGAAGCTATTTTAAGTGTTTATTGCACATATTTCACAGCAGATGAGAGGAAAGAAAAGCTTTCACTTTAACTGTCCGTGCTTCCCTAGCTAATGCTGCCTAAGCTTTGGAGCAGGTAGTGTAGAGTGGAATGTGGATGCCTGTTAACAGTAGTTAACACCTAAACTTTCTATTTTGCTAGGCCCAATTTAGATGGATCTCTTTCAGATAACTGAACCACTCCATAGCAACAGTAATCATCTGGAAATCCTGAATGTAAATATGAGTGGATCAGCTTTAATATGCTCAACACTTGTGAGAAGTGCTGGATCAACAGTATTGTGTTGAATCAGGGATGTGCCATTGGCAATAGGAAGCTGGAACCTGGGGCTTCCCCCACCTCATGAGCAACATCTACTTCTGCATGTGTGCAGAAAACTGTCAATATGCATATGTATGGTGCTAACTGTACAGTGCATATGTGTTGGTGCACTTTGTACAACATGTCAACATTGGAAAGAGATGTTAAGAGTAGGCTGTTTGGCCCCGATGTAATGTATGAAATCTACTTCTGACCACCTTCTTTCCCAGCATGTCAGGTGTGTAGAACTACCTCCTGGGCAAATAATTCCAGCAGAAGTGAGCTCTTCTTGGTCACTGTCCTTCCCAGTGACCTGTGGGGAAAGTACATTGTCCTGTAAAGGGTTGTGGAAGGAGGTCCTGTAAGAAGCTTGTGTTGCATGTTGATGCTTAAAGTGAGGACAAGCTATGGACTGGGCGATTGTACTGGCAAATAAGGAGGAGCATGTCAAACATGGCTTGAGGACTTTATGGTTGACCTATGCATAAGTGGTAAATCAGGCTTATTGAGGCTGTAGCATGTTCCTTATGTTTGTGCAGCTGCACCTACTGCTCACGTACATGGTGGTGGTGATGGCTTTCTAGGCAGAAAATAACCTTTGTTGATGGTCATTTGATTTTCAGTTGTTTTGAGAGCTGCTTTTGATACTGCTGGATAACAGTAATGGCTTCTGGCTTTCAAGGTGTTTCTGTGAACTGTAGGTGGTCAAAAAAGATATAACTGATATTTATATTTTCATACTTAAACTTCATTTATCCCTTTTTCAGTTGCTGCGAGCTATTTTTCATGGATATCCTCCTGATGTGTGCTGTCAATCCAATGTGGGTGTTTTGTTCTGCCTTCTTGCTGTATCCATGTCATTTCCCATGAAGTACATGTTCTGTGGAAATACCATTTTAAAAGTTTGGTTTCTGCTGTCCCTGTTTGCAGAAATGATGTTCCTTGAAGGCTGCAGATCTTTTTGTAGATCTTTAAATACAAGTCAGCTGTAGCAGAGAGAAAACTACGGTAACTGCTGACGCATACTTGTATTTCTTCATGGACTCAAGGCTCTAGATGCTTTCTTCACTCAGTGGCAGGCAGATAATTGTGCACAGCTTTTTAGGATTGCTTTTCTGATAAAATAGGTGTGCGAACGCTTTCAGGTATTTCAGTCTTTAGTCTTTGCATATTTATATTCAGATAGTTTGAAGTGTCTCTAGATCATCACTGCATACCCCTCAAAACAAGACTTCATGAAGAAGCAGAGCCTCACAGATGTTCACATCAGCTTCACAAGGATAAATGCAAGCACCAGAACCAAGAAAATAAGCAGAAAATTGAGTAGCAGGTTGAGACCTCTGTTGTTAGCAAGATCCATAATGTGTGTCAGTCTGCCTTCTTGTGCTGGCAGCAGACTCTTGAGTGTAGCTTTGGGTTGCTCCTTCAGTAGTAAGCAATGTAGATTCACATAAATTTCATTGTGTCCTCAGCTGTTTACTTGTGTCTAGGTTCTGCCACTTAATAAAAAAAATGCTTGTTGACAATATCTAGATTTTTTTCCACTAAAAAGGGAATCTGGATGCTTCTACAAGCTGTTTTTTTCCAAATACCTTAAAAATAAATAAAAATTAAAATTAATGATAGCTTTCAATACTGAAGAACTTCCGAAGAACTAAATAATGGAGAAGGGACTTGGATTTTATACGGTTTGGCTCTTTATTTCTTTACTTTTTTAAGTGTGCATGGTACTTTTCAGGACCATTTGATTTTCAAAAGAAAGGCCTAATCTCAACACCTAACCATGATTCAGTAATAGGCTATTGAAAATTTACTTTCAAAAGAACTCTGTAGGTGCAAAAAAAAAAACTTTCTCATCTAGGCAAAATGTACCTCTGTTAATAGGAGTATTTCCTGCCCTTCTAGGGCTTGGCATCGTGCGGTGCGGTTGGGAGCCTGTTGCCAGCAGTGCTGTGTAGGATTCATGGCAGCTTTGCAGATGCCTTATTAAGAATCGAGACTGGGCTGGCAGAGGATGCATCCTTAGTGCTTTTAATAGCACATATGCAATACCTTATTTTAAGATAGTATAAATAACTTAGCAATTGTGTTTTCTATCTAGAAATAAAGAAATATATATATCTCTGAAAGAAATAGGACCACTTACCCCTAATAGTTGCCAAAACTTCCCTGAAAACTTAGTTGGTTATTAAAAGGAAGATCACAAGAGGGCAGTGTGTTACAGTTTGAGATTTTATACAAAGTGGAACTTTTGGCATTCTTTTATCTTTATTAAAAAAAACCCAAACCAACAAAAAAAAGGCTTATAAAGCAACCAGTTTGACTAATGGTCAGATATTACAATAAGCCCAGAGCCTGTTTTAAATGATTTAAATTAACAAGGTTCTTACTGAGATGAACATCAGTTTTTAAAGGAATTCTTATAAATATGTTGTTCTGTTTTTAGTCCTTGCAAGGAACAAGAGATGTTCACTCATCTCCTTCCATAACCAAAACAGATTTTATTTTTTATCAGTTTTTAGCATCTAGGCCAAAACTAAAAGGACTACATTTGTTCTTAAATAAAAGATACCTATGAATCTTACAGGACTTCACAAATATTTTCTAATTGTATGCTGACAGACACTATTTATTAATAACCATACAAATACAGGTATTTGATCTGTAATCTGTAGTATACTACTATGCTTCCAGCTATGAATAAGAATACTCTGCATTCATTACTCTGCTATAATCTTGACTGAGGGGATATAGGTCAAGTACATCTCAGAATGAATGTGTATCTCTGATGGGATTATTGTTCTATGTATAGTTGCAGGAAAACTTATGTAGAAGTTCTTTATGCTGGAGGAAAGGGGAGCAAACATTTTGTGCATGTTTAGTGAAAAATTTTATTTAAGTTATTTTAAACTTGTCTTTCCACCAAGTGGTTCAGTTCTGCTAGAAAGGGCAGTTGTTGCTAAGTCGATGCAGAAGAGATAATAAAGAAATAAAGTACCTGCTGCCCTCTAATGTGTAAAATTTCAGTTCTGAAATGGGTCATGTCTTCACCTAGAGAAAAATGGGTAGATGTATCAATTTTTGCTGAAGAGCTGGCTGAGGAGACACATCTTTAAAACCAGCATATTCTTGTTCCTGGTTTAGCTCTTTCCCAGTATAAAATTACTGCTGAGGTTTATGTCATTTGGGTTTTGTTTTGAGGAAGAGTAATGCCAGATTGTTGCCTGTTGAGCTGTCTGTATTCACTATTAGTGTGGAAGATGAACATAGCTAAAATATGTAGCCTTGGGTGGAGTGGAAGAGAGAATTGAAAACTTAATCCAAGCTACATGCTGTGTCTGGAATTTTTATTACAGCTTGTAACAGTAGTGAACTTCTTGATTACACTTTCCTAAAGTTCATTAGGATTGCTTATGTGCTGTAGTTAGTGTAAATTAAGTATGTGCAAGTGATCTGGATGTTGCAAAATAGGCAAAACTACTGTTGAGAACCAAAGCAGAATAGAGGTATGAAGAGTAAGAAAGCTGTGTGATTTAGCTTGTTTTCACATAACTTTAATAAGTAAATGATAGAATGGATGCTTCTTTCTAAACAGAATTGTATTTATCTTATTTTACACATCAATATATTTTCAAGCAGTCATTTTAATAAATAACAATACAGTAGATGCTATTTTTAAAGCCCATACAAGTATACAAAGATTTACTATGTATAAAAGGTTTTTTTAATCTCTGGGTTCAGTTAACATTTAGATACAGGGGATGGTAACATTTTCTAATCAGCAGAATCCTAAGACAAAAATGAACCATACAGTACGTGTAATTTATCTGCATTGCTGTAAAATAACAGTAGGGTTTCCAGTTTGTTTATTCTTCAGATTTGTTCTTGGGTTTTTTTTTTTATTTTTAAATAATGGCTTTTCAGGCACATAAGAAAGTGATGGTTTTGTTTTTGTGTGTGCGTGTGAGTTTTGGTTTTGTTTTTTCAGTGCTTTACTTTTATTTCTATACACTACTGGGTTGTGAACCCTGTAATCCAAACATGCCCTCAGAATGTATGTATTGATACTTCAATTTTCCTCGTTTTTCTTCAGGAAATTTTCAGTACTGTAAAACTGTTTATTTCCAATGGAAGTCTCTTGAAACTCTTCCAAAGCAAACTAAAACTGGAAACCCTAACCACCAGCAAAATACAGATTTACAAAGAAGAAAGTAAGTGCAGAGTTTTCTGTTTCCTGCTCCCTCCCACCCCGAAGTGCACTGTTTTGTGGCTTTTCTTAAGAAGAAGGATTAATAGGGGAAAACCCACTTACTAAAATTTCATAGATTTGTGGGAGTGGTCAGAATGCATGAAATGGAAATTGCGATTTACACTGACAGTTCAAATCAGTCATATCCATATACTAATTTGCAAATGGGGGAATGTGCTGCTGATCTCATCAGTGCTTTCCCTAATCCTCATACAGTAACTAACAGATTTTCTCTAGTGATTAATCTTATTTCAGAGGTCTGGTCTTAGCATATCTATTTGCCAGATAGGAAGTGCATCACCACTGGACATGTTTGCATTCCATCAAATGCAGTGTCTTCAGAGATTTCTTCCCTTCCTGCTCAGCTGCTCGTTGTCAGCCTCTACTCATGGAATATTAAATCTTAAAGGCAAAATACAGGATTAAGATAAACTAGTTTTGATTTTCTGTATTCACCAGTAAGATTGCTTATATAGAAGAGAGTGGTGTAGAAAGGTGCCTGTTTAAAAAGTGGATGTCTATTTGACCTCTGCCTGCTGGTTCCTGAGCTTTCTCTAAATTTGAAAACATAGAAAGTTCTAGGAATTTAGCTTAATACCAGCAGCACATAGGAGGGTTGGAAGTCTGCAGCTCAGTCTCATTACTGATAACAGCTGGAGTGGAAACTTCATCTTTTACGTGTATAGAATGTGGTTTACATGTTGAGAGTATATTTCTGCAGTGCTTTTCCTCCTGTGCATAGTAATTTTTTAATGTACCATTTATTTTAGAAAAATACTTGCCTGTTCTCCAACAGGCATTTGAAGTTGAAAGTGGTGGTGTTAACTTGTGTGAGCTTCAATCACAGCAGTAAGGGTGACCTAGACCTTTCTCTTTACCACATCAGATAAAACCCACTTTGTGTGACAGTCATAAGTATCAACTCCATTGTAGTTTTAAACTAAAATTATTACATAAATGACAGCAGGGCGTAATAAAGCTGACTGAAGCAAAATATTAAGAATTCTGAGAATTAATTCTGAGTAGTGACAATTGCCATGTCATTTAAGTTACTATAGAAAATCAAATCTTTAACACAAGCACCCTGGTATCAATTTTTTTTTTTCTGCAAAACATAGTGAAAAAGCTTTCCAGATGTCACTTAGTTCTGTAAGGATGTACCTAGTGAAAAATACTGTAAAGGAAGTTGCCCTTTTATTTATCTAAAAGTTGTGTGTTTGCATATATAGATATATATACATGTATGTGTATATATATACATATAAGATCCCTTAAATAAGGAGAACAGCATATGAAATGATTTTCATTTATGGATTAGATGAGATTTTTGGTTAATTCTCAAACCATTAAAAACCACTGAAACAAATCGAGTGCTTCTGTGGGTGATGCAGCACCTTGAAGTAAGCAAAGCGGAAATTTTCTGACGATATGTTGAGGGCTATGTGCCTGTAGCTGTTCTTTGGGCAGACATGGACCAAATGTGGAGACCCTCCAAAGGCTTAAGGATTTTCAGAGAAACCTGAAAACAGACAGGCCCCTAAAAAGTGAAGTTGCTTTTTGTGTGGTCTAGCTAAAATTAATGGAGAAACTTACCAACTCTGTGAAGTGCCAGTACTTTACTCCATTCAAAAAGGACATTTCTTGACTGAGACAGGCAAATTAGGTCATGCACAGCTTTGTAACAGGCTCTAAACACTGTTCTACATAGACGATTTGTGTTTTTAATACATATAGCAGGTAGTAAGAGAATAGTGCGATGGTTGGCATACAGCTCTAGTCCAAGTGCTAGCCCCTCTCACAAGAGGATCCTTGCATTGGGAGTTGCAGGCGTGGGTCTCTTCCCTTTGGGGTGACTTTCCTAGAGGACAGTGCAGAGAAGTGCTGGAGCTTCAGAGGAGCATCACAATGATACAGATCAGCAAGAGGCAAATTAAAATCAGACAGAAATTCACAAAGAGCTCTTGAAGCCTTTGGCGTGCTTGTGGGTTGACCTCAATAGTTGAGGCTCTCCTCAGAGCAGAGCGGGTTATGTGTTGGACCTTCTCCATGGCAACAAGAAAGCAGAGGGCACAAATCAGAGGTTTTAGAAGTACAGGAAAGAAGAGAAGTTGTCAGGAACAGTGCAAAGTGCCTATTATCTTCTCTCTTTGTTTTAGACAGCCTTTGTAGAGCTGGGAAAGCATGAAAGTGAAGAGTTAGATATGCAGAAATAAAGTGTTTGAGTACAAATGGAGATTGTTTTAAAGTTCTAAAAAGCCTGAGGTAAATAAATTACCTTTACACTGTTTTACTTTAAAATGGAATTTTAAAAAATCAAGCTGTTCACGTTCAGGTTTGTGCTGTGTTGTGCTTCTCCTCCTGAAGGCTACTGTGCACCTGCCTCTTAGCAGTGTTGGGGAACTATAAAGTAGAAAGTCTGAATATGTGGGATTTACCCAGATCATTGCTGTAAACTGCAATCTTTCTGTGTCCTTTACAGTCTGAAAAGGCCATGGCTGATTTCCCTCCCACCCCTTCATGCTTTATTTGTTCAAGCACGCATGAAAGCCTGATAAGACTGGAGTCACAGACTTTTTAGCCAGGAGATCTGGATATTACTGCTGGCTGTTCTTGACCTGGGTAGATAATCTGATTTACAAGTACCTTATTCTGGAAGGGAGGAAAAGAAATCTTGTTGAAGCATTTCCATTCCAATTAAAAATTCTTTATAGTGTGTAATTAAAAGCTAAAGCATTGCTGCTATAGGGACTTCTAATGGTCTATTTCTCAAACAACAAAGTAAGGACTAATTTCTTTTAATACATGTATTTTGTAACACATTGTCCTGCAGGTGCAAAGGTGGAGGACTGCTATGAGGAACAAAATAAAGCATGTATATAATGAAGTGTGAGTGTTTTATTTCAACTATATTTTCCCCTATTTTTAATGGCAGGTGGAAGAATAGGGTGTCAGTTGTCTTAGAACTCCCACTAATATTACAACATCAGATCCTCCTGCATGAACCTTCTATGGCAAGAGGCTGGCTTTGGTATGCACTTGCTTAGCTCATAGTGAGGTGAACTCTGTAAGTGCTATGACAGTGTGAAAACGTGGTTTTCAAGATGATGATGATATATGCGTCTTGTGCGTCTCTCAGACTTTTCTCCTAAAGCTGCATTTACCCCTAAATGTTTTATGAATTTATATCATGATCATACCTTTCCCAAAAGGCCTCACCTTGCCACATCTATTTTTTTTTTTTTGGCAATAAA
>VYZX01002311.1:26613-55602 GCA_013401335.1 Brachypteracias leptosomus | reverse complement strand
CCCTTTTTTCATCCACGCTTTTTTGGCTGTGAGCAGGAATAGTAAATAATGAATAAACAATCAACACTGGCCCTTAGTAAATGGGTATTTGTAGATATTAGCGATGTACATTTAACAAAAAGGTTTTTATAAGTGATCAGAACTTGATTGAGGATGCCTGAGTGCAAGTGACTGAGATTTTACTTTTAGAGGTGCTTCTATTTGTGATTGATTTGTACCTTATCTTGTCTTCTCAACTATTCCTTTTGTTTCCTAACCCATTTCTGTTTTACTTGCACAGTTAATAGAATTTTGTTGTGAATTAGGTATGTTCTACATTTGTGCAGCACTTAACAATTGTCTTTCTGTGGGTGTTAAATAACTGTAGTCACTTTTTGGTCGTGCTGCTTTCCAGGCCAGAATAGGAAACAAAAAAAAAAGAATTTAACAGTGAAGCTTTAGTTCTTGCAGCAGCTCTCTTTCATCTCCATTTTAAAAAAAATTTTATTCATTTTAGTCAAGAACATTTGAATTTAAATGTAATGGGAAGATAATATGAACACTTAATAAAAGAAGTGCTTCTATACTTAGGAAATACCCAGTTGTTATCAGTGGAAAATTCCAGGCACTGTTGCTTTTAACGTCATATTAAGTGGCACTTAGAAGTGTTTTGGGCTCATAACATTTGCCAGAATATAAATGAGAAGGATTTCTGACAAAAATAACATTGGTGTTCTGTAGGGTATAAAGGAATGTTAGAACAACACATAAAAGCAAGACGAGTGTCATTGTTCATAGGAAGATAAGCAGAAGTGGGTATGTAATCTAGTGTGCTGCTCTGGGAGTGCCAGGTTCACCCTTTAAGAATGTAGTAGCTTAAGGTGGCAGAGATGCAAAAGTCCTCGAGGACTGTTGAGTGGCTGCAGCCTCTTGTAACGAGGCTGTCTTTGACTTGTACAGTAATGACATATATATCTAGGGATCTTGCAGTTATATTTCAGAGTTAATATATTGACTTCTTAGTTTGTTGTTTGCACAATACCATCAAGAGCACTAGAGGGAACAAAACCTTGCCAGTTAAGTGGTAGCCAGCATTCTAGCTTGCTTCCCTTACTAATCCCATTTTATATTCCTGTTTTATTTATGAAGCCCTGCTGGCTGCAGATTCTGGGCACACCCAGATCTTTCACACATGCAGTCTCCTAACTGTAGGCTAGGACTGTGCTGCTGATCCTGTGTGCACTCTCGTAATTCAGATAACCAGCACAGGCAGGGCTGTTTCAAAGATGAGCAAGTGCAGGAGGTGTTTGGTTTTATTCTCTTATGCCACTTTCATGTAGGAAGTTCCTTTTTCTAGAAGTTTTTTGTGCTCAGAATATAAATGGAAAGGATTGATTGAATATCTAAACACCAGGTCTTGGCCAGTAACTTGACAATGTCACAGCAACTGCATATTAGTATTTTTTCCAGAAGCTTAGAAAATACTTAGTCCACAAATTGATACTTTTGGAGGGTTTGGCACTGTCTGAAGTTGAGATAATTCAGCTTCTGGTTGTATGTTCGTACTAATCCAGCACAAAGCTGTGCCACTGCAAAACATGTTGACTTCTATGCCACTTTTCTACTTCCGTGTGTGCCAGTTCTTGGTTTCACATGGCCTTGTACAATGAATCTGATAGGAGCCTGACCTAGATACAAATAACCCTTGTGTATGGGATGGAGGGAGAGTGTAGGACTAGGGCTGTCAGGAGGGAGCTGAAAGGTATGAATGTTTGAAGTGATGAGAAGGGGCAGGAGAACAGGTCCCACTCCCTTTGATAGCAATGTGAATTTATGCCACATTTAAGTGATTGTGTGGTTGCATTCAAAACCCTGTAACTATGTCATCAGTAGCAATTCTCTGCCTTTTTTTGAACTTTATTTTTTTTTCCTCCATGGTGAATAGCATACCTGACCTTAGCATTTGTTTCTTCCCATCTCTCTTAGTATCCTAGCAACCATGTACTTCCTATGCTTTGCTCTTAATTCATTTGTAAGCTATTGTGGCGAGGGATCGCGTCTTCCTCTCTTGCTGTGGTTATCAAACCTGACCTTGATAAGAGTTCAGAAGCCTCAGCTGCAGTATAAACAGCACTGGGGAAGAAGTAAATGTACAAATAACAGTAGCTCATAGGAGAGTCAAATTCCTCCTTGGCTTATGTGGGTCAAGTTTGTGAGGTCTCTAATAAGCATGTAATGCCTTATGTGCAATGGGGATTTTATTTGTGAAAGACTTCAACAAATGTTCTTGAAAAAAGTGCAATGGCTAGAGGGAGTGCTGCTTTTAAGAGGCATTTTAATGCTGTTACTATTTGTTCTTTTCTTTTTGAAAGCTTTTCACTTTCTAAAAGATACCATGATAGTGATGTTGCCTGTAAATAGCATTAGCATTTTCATTTTTTATTGGAAAAGCTTTAAAAGGTCATAAAACAGATGCAACACCGCAGCTTCATCTAACTGAAGAGAGGCATGTTGGCCCCCGCTTGCAAGAACAGAACCCCTCATTAGCACAATTTAAACACTTGCCACACACAGGAGGAAGAGAAGCAGGTTAGTGCACTAGCAAAGGACTTCATGTGCTTGCTTTGTAAAGTCCTGGATGATGTACCAGTGCCAAATGGAATGCGCCTGATTCTACAATGGCAAAAAACCTACCTGAAAATGGCAGGGATGGGGTGGGAATTGTCCTTTATTGTTGTACTTGGTAATTTGGAGTCTCAAAATCACCTAATGCTAATTTAGACTACTGCAAACTGAGATAACAATTAGTGCATCTGTCATGCTGGCTGCTTATTCTGTAGAAATCCTTTGCATAGCATCCATGTAGTTCAACTGTGGCTATATACTATTAAGATGAGCACTGTTTTAAATGAGTTTGGATCTTGTTTTTCAATCTGAGGCTGGAGCCTAACTGGGATTCTCTTCTTGTACAAGTCATGTGTACTTGGTCCCAGCATAATTTAACCCTAACACTGCGAAGCCAGAAGGACTGGCTTGCCCTTTAGTTCCAAAACTTCATTCAGTGTAGTCCTAAAATCTGAATTTTCTTTCAATTGTTTCTGAGATGCTTTTGCTACTTTTCTTCTTCTTTTTAGTTGGTTTGGTTTTTGGGGGTTTTGTGTTTTGCTTTTTTTTCCTTCTGATACTCTTATTCCAAATTGTCATAGCTCAGTTTTCATTCCAGCATCTTTGGCTTGAAGGGACTCAGCCTAGGAAACAAAGTATTTGCTGGCTGATTTCATCTCTCTTCAGCCTTTGTGGTATTCAGCTCTTTGCTTATAAATCATGCTTTGTAAGCTTTTTAATCATTAGAGTTGCTTTTCTTTGAACATGTTCTACTATTTCAGTGACTTCCTAGTAGTACAACATTCAGAACTGAACATGTTCTTACAGCTGAGTTTATGCCAGAGCTCTTTAAAGTCCTGTCTTATTCCCTCCCTCCCTGTTTCTCTCTGACCTGACATATCACATATAGACAATCCAGACTTAAATTAAACTGATGTTTCAGGCGGGTTAACCTGTGAATTGCTGTCAAGTCTATTCTCCCTGTTAGTTGTGGTCCATCTTGTATTAATTACTTTGCAGGTTGCATGTCTATATAAAGTACACGTTTGGCCATTTTTTTCAAACCTTATTGACTTTTTGTTTTTTTTCCATCCTGAATTTCACCACTTGCTGTTGGCAATGCCAGCCTCTCTATGATGTGTCTTATTTCTCAGCACCTCACAATTTGATGTTTCAATTTTAATTATTTCTTCATTCTTGTTGAAAATTCCTTAGAGAACACCACGTGTCCCATGGCTGGAATAAGAGTGCAAGGGCATGATTAGATGTTCTCTCCCCTATGACTGCTGAAGATTTGTAAAAGTATAGCAAAATGTGATACAGCCTAGGTGCTGCTGCCAAGAACTGTAGTGATTATACCCTGCTGAGCAGAAGCACTGTGTTCCCTAAATGGCAAGGATGGAGCAGAGTGGAGTGGTAAGTAGGTGGTGGTGAAATACAGACACCACAAGTAAGGATTTCTTGAATAAGTCCATAGCCTTGTTTTTACCCACCCAGGAATCTGTTAAAATGCTTTTTGTGGCTGTTCCTTCTAATGTGTTTCAACAAGGCACAGCCTCTTCCTAGAGAAATAATTCCTCATCTTGCTTTTTAAAGTGATTTGAAATTAGGGCCTGATTCCGTGGTTGCAGCCTTCTCTCACTTTTCCTGCATGACAACCACTAGCCCTGTATGTTTTGCTGGCAGGAAGATAGATGATCCTCTGGGACTTCTGGAATTAAGGGAGCTGTTGTAAGCTGAAACACTTGGCTTGATGTTAGGAAGAAATCTGGGTGTGGAGGAAGGGATGGGTAAATTCTTCTCTCTACCCAAGGAGGGGAGCAGTGGCAAGTTTCATCAGTGACCAGTGCTCTGCCTTTATAGATCTAATATTTTTCCCATCACAGGGGCATGCATTTGGGCTTGCTGCTGCCACATCCACTTCTTCTTTCTCCCTCATCGTTCAGTGAGGTGGTAGGGTGTGTGCCCTGACCCAGAGGCACAGCCCGTGGAGACACCCTGTCAGTTGAGCAAAAGGAACCATTTGTGTTCCTGCTTATGCTGGGTTTGCTGATTCTTTGCCTTGGATTAGCTGTGGCTGCAAGGAATTCTTTTTCCTGAAAAATGAATTCCTGTAAAATGCATCAAGAGAGGAACAGTACCTACAGAGGGGGAGTTTATGATCAAGCAGTTGGCCAAAAGGATTCATTCACTCAGCATAACTTTTGACCCTGTTCTAGCTATTAGTAATGGGCAAGGAAAACTACAGTTGTAGTACACGCAGTGCTAGTATAGACAGTACTAAGTTATTTAAACTGCACCTTTCAATAAAAAAACCCCAAGCCTTTAAAATCCATTGGTTTTTCTGAAATTAGCTGTAATTTTGACATTTTTTGATTCCACGTTTACTCTGTGATGCAGCCTGTTACATGGAATGCTGTGCTACCCTTTGTGCTGGGACACTGAACTGCTTTAGGCAGAAACTACTAGCGTATTTGGAGAAGATAATTTTAATTAGCACAATTAAAACCCTAGCTATTATTTGCCCAAGTTACCCAAATGTTGTTACCCTGTAGTCCAGAGAAAAAATATCTTCCCACTGTTAAGAAACATGATGGAATCAGTCAGCAATGTGTGTTCCAGCAATAAATATTTGCATATAGGCTATTATAGCAAAGATTTGTTTTTAAAAATTTATTTTTTTTTTCCCAGCTGCTAGCTGTGCCTCAGCAGTGACTTGAAGGCTTGCCAGGTTGTGAAAGTCAAGGCCAAGCCCTTGTCAAAAAACAAGCTAGTGAGGACCTTTGGATACCACTTTGCAAAGATACTGTTTTAACTGAGCGGATGTTTTCAGTCTAAGGCTGATACTCTTGGAAGAGGTGTCAGGAGACAAAATTGTATTTTCTAGGGCAGATGGAAAAGAATGCTATGTGTTTCAGGCTGGTATTTTATTTTGTAGTTGTGGAGGATTCAAGTTGGGGGCTTACAGGAAGCCATCCACAACTCTATATGAGTCCTAAAAGTGTATCTTGCTTTCACTACTTGGTGTGATGTCCTTTGGAGACAAAATACTCGCATATAAGTGGACCACCTATGTGTTACCACAGCTAGAAAGCTGTTTGGAGTAGTCAACACCATGTGCTTGTTGTTCTGGGAAGTATTTTTAGCATATTCTTTTTTAAAAATTGGCTGAAACATGATATCAAAACCAGAAATGTTTTTTGTTTTTTTCCTTTGTTCTGACAAATTGAAGCAGACAGTTACATAACAAAATATTATTGTGTAGTATATGTATATACGCTATAAGATCAGATATATTCCAGAGCCAAAAGCATCTAAGTCAGTCAGCTCAGGAGGCCCTATGTATTATATTAAAAAAAACCCCCACACTATCATTACCATCTAATAGACAAAACATTACTTTGTTCTTAACTTTGCAAAACTCGGTGCCTTGCTCTTCAACAGCCTTAATATTTAATGGACTTCTTGTGTAGTCACGTATTGTACCGAAGCTGAAGAGTTTCTTTCCAGTTCTAGTACAAACTATAAAGTTTGCAAGAATGCTAGTTTCAACTAAGGGGCTTGCTTTGAAGAATTTTGCTGGAGAAACCACTGGTGGCTTCTGGAATCTTTTCAGTTAAGATGGATTTGTATTTAAATGGTTGTCTTTAATATCTTCATTTTTATAGTTCAGTCTTAGACAAAATTCACCTTGCTCAAAAAATAGGTTGATTTGGCTTTATAAACACATATATTTCCCATTTATCGTGTGGTGGGTTGTTTCTCTTGGGTAGAGATGGAATTTCTGGCTCTGAAAAGTAATGATCTAAACCCAACTACGTTACAGGCTGTTTCTCTCTTTTTGACTGTAGCTTACTGGTATTGAGGTGGATATAGAAAAGCATTCCTCAGCACTGTAGTGGGTGAAGCAAAGGAGAAACATGACAAAGGACAGTGATAGTTCCTGATGTTGTCACTTTATACTACATGACATGGCATGTGTGACTAAGAGACTTTCACTGGAATAGTTTCATACTGGCGCCTGTTAATTCATCCAGTCATGTGGATAACGAATACAGAACAATATGTGACAAGCCTAAGGTATTCTGTAAGCACCAAGACGACTTAAGTTATCTGGTCTGGATTGAGCAACCCAGGCAAAATTACTTTTAGATTCATTGATCCTTAAAGACTCTGTACATGTGTTACTTCCAGGAAGAATCATGACTTGGTATCTTTCTTAAGTTTTATTAAACCCCTGCCCAAACCTAAAAAAGCCAAGGTGATATCACCAATTCGGTAATTTTTAATGCTAATATTGATCGTTAGGCATGAAAAATGAAGCAAGACAACTGTTAAATCAATAGCTAATGTTAACAAATGGGTGGTAGATCTCAGTCCAGGCAGCACTTAGTTTTGCCACTCCTTGCTTCCCAATAGAGTGCAGTGCCATCTTTAATATAACTTCTTTGCACAAGCGTAGGTTTAATGGACTGACTTACTATAAATTGCAAATGTGACAAATCTTATTCCCACAACTTTTAAACCTAGAATGTGCTTGAGTAAGCAGTTGAGAGGTGCTTTTTTTAGGCACAATTGAGAGAATTTTCAAATGTTTTCTGTGTTCTTTGTTTGTGGGATGTGATGATAAATGAGGATGGGATAAGAAGTAGTAACCATAGTCATAAAATGGTGAACCACTTTAAAGAGAAACTTTGATTTTAATATTTCACCATTTATTTTTCCTCAAAAAGCACTTGTTTATTGAAAAGGCCACATTGACTGGATTAAACATCAATATCAAATACTTAATATTGTCCCGCAAGAAACAGGGTCAGCATTTTTCAATATATCTTCAGCAAGAAAGTGGCGTGAAGTGATTAATGTGTAGAATTATTGCTGTTTCTTAAAAATGATTCATGTCTAATTTTACTGTTGAAGCTAACCAGTTTGTTAAGCAAAGGAAGTATTCCCTGAAACGGATGAATTGGACTAGGGGGCAAGAGGGCAGTGTGTGTAACAGTCTTGAAAGATTTTAGAATTAGTGGGTATGCCGTCTTATATCTGGTTTTAAGGTATAAATTAGAAGAGGGGAAAAAGTGTTCATGTCCATTTTGTCAATGGGCAAGCTAGGGAGGGACTGAACTGAACTAGACTGAGTGGGGAAAAAATACTACTACAATTTACAGAACAGACCACAGCTGTCAGGAGTTGGTTCCTGACTTCAGCACTTCATGGTGTGGGGCTTTAGGCAAGGAATTGCCTGCATTAAGTGTTGTAACTCCTAGTAAAGCTTTGACCAGAAGCATGGACTGCTTGACAATTGTTTATCTAATTTTAATTGTTCATGATATGTCTTGGTCTTTAATACATCTTACTGTAATTTCAAATGAAACTTAAAACATGCAGAGCAATACAAGTGAAGATATCCTAAAATCTATTTAAACATAATTAGCCATATTTTCACTTTTTTCTTTCTGCTCCCTTCCAAAAACATAAAAAGGCAGCCTAGTCCAGGGTGCCTTCTAGATAATAAAAATAGAAATCTTAATTGTCAGTGATTAAAAAAACTGGAGAAAGATTAGGTGATACCTCATGGCAGCCTATGCTAGGATTCCTCAGTCTCATCACAGAAGTTGAAGCTTAAACCTTGTCTCATGTGAATTGCTGATCCAGATATTTGTAATACTTCATATTCCTGAGCATAAAAATTTTGACTAAACATCCCAGTTAATTGTTTACTTTTCTTCCAAATCATAATGTTGTTGGCTCATACTCAGTTCAACTGTCATCCTCAGTTTGTTGAGACAGAAAGCCTGGCCTTTGTGAAGATGCATGGACAGCCTGAAACCTGTTACTTGCTAAATATGTATTTGTGGAAACAGTTAGAATTTAACCAGAATTATATTCACATATTCTATATTTTAATTGCACACACATCTAGGGGAATTTATTTCTCTATGTACTAAAGTTACATGTGGGAGTGGAACAAGTGAGTGGTAACCATTACCTGCAGTTACCAGCAGGTCTAAAGCTGTCAAACTTTCTCTTTTGTAGTGCTTATAAGAATTGCAGCAGGATATGAACATTTTGTGGTGTTTGTCTTAATTATGTACTTAAATTTTAAATGAGCTTTTCATGTCAAACTGCTTTCAGAACTATGGTTTCTCTAGCAGAGAAAATGGCAGAAGTTCTAAATCACTGATACTGGACTGAAAGTTGTTTCAAGAAACTTGTTTATAAATATGATTGTATAAATCTGAATTAAAAAGAAAAACAACTATTAGGTTTCTGAAACCACAAAACAGTTCTTCAGTGCACTAATATCTACAACGTTATTTTCCTTTACTGTTTTGGAAGCTAATTCTACAATTATTTTATGTAGGTTCCACCTGGAACATCTCATCAAAGTTACCCAGCCACCAGCTATCAGGACTTCAGCAACTGGGAATCTCTAATGAAAATTAAAGAGGGGCTGCTGAGACAGAAAGAGATTGTGATTGATCGGTGAGTAACCTGCTTCTGCTACATTGATTATGTTAGATGATGTTAAAGCTATGATGTAGAAACTGACTTTCAGGAGAGCTGCTTGCTCAGTAAAGTTGTTAGGTTCCAGTCCAACAAATATTTATGCACAAATATGTAGGAGCTAATCCTTGCTAGGAGAGAAGACTGGCTGCTGGCTAAAAGTCTTTTATAGAGTTGAAAATTTACTTTGTAGTTTAACATGTCTGCAGCACAACAGCCAGTTCTGCTCTCAGCATCCACATCTTAGCTTCTTACCAGTCCAGGGGTTTGTATCAGACATCTTTCTACTTGTACAGGTCTTGCAAGTGATTTGCAAGATGAAAATTGGTAAACTACATTGCCCTGAGTTTCTTTTCCATGACAAGTACAAAAGAAGCCAGTTGCTAAAGCTTTTAGAAATCAGCCTTTGCGGAAACATTCAGTGGTAAAATCCTAGTCAAATGCTCAGACAAATTTTTCAGATAATAAAATATTAAATCCAGGATCTATGTCAGTAAATACATCGCTTCTTATTAAAATTGCTGTTGGTCTGAAATGGCCTTGGCAGCTGTTAAGTTTCTAGTATATATGAAGTAATTTCTGGAGTTCTTGATGTTTGGATAAAATGAAGCCTTACACTAAATTAGCAGGTGTCATCAGGAGCTGTGGAGTTTGGATGTAGGACGTTTAAGAAGGACATTTTTATATTTGACATAATTATCATTTGGCTTAGTCTGTGTTTTAATAATAAACTCTTGGCTCATGGCTGAAAGAAGAGTGGTTGTTCTGATCTTGAAATAGTTGTGTCCTCTTATTGATAGTTTGCTCCACAGCACGAGAACTTTGTAAAGCAGGTGTGTGTTGATCGTAGGAATGTCAGGCATCCATTAGAAATGTTTTTATACCTCATCTAGCAGTTTTTCTTTTCTAATGGGTGGAGATAGACAATTTGGGCATAATTTACTTGGGGACCAGGAGAATTACGCTTGTGCAAGATCTGTCCTTCCTCTGTTGTAACAGAGCAAGGAATTGCAGTGGTTTAAGGTATTTCTGTCCCTTAGTAATCTGGCAGGTACCTCTACTAGCATTGTGGTGATGAAGATTGGCGTCAGCTTCCCCAGTTTGATGTGGCACTTGAGTGTGCATGTACCTGCCTCTGCAGCAGAGAATGGTACATAAAGTTTTGAACTGCAGAGGCTGAGGCATGGGCACACCATCCCGCCCTGACAGCTCTCCTACAGAGCTGGTGATTTCCTAAGGGGAATCACAGAATGTTAGGGATTGGAAGGGACCCCAAAAGATCATCTAGTCCAACCTCCCTGCTGGAGCAGGATCACCTAGATCAAATCACACAAGAACACGTCCAGGCAGGTTTTAAATGTCTCCAGAGAAGGAGACCCCACAACCTCTCTGGGCAGCCTGTTTCAACTGGGACAAGCAGTTAAAATGGAAACATCCTTAGCTGTTGCTTAGATATCTGTCAGAGCCTTTTGATCAGCTGCTTAAAGGCTGTCTAAATTACAGTGAGATTTTTCAGGCTTGCTATATCAGTAGTAATGCTGTTTCAACTGCAGTCCGCCTCTTGGGTCCCAAGTTGTCAGCAGCATTTCTAAGTACACAGCCCATGATGACTAGGGGTGGTGTTCGGTGTCTCTGCTGAGCATATCATCCTCTGCACTCTACATGAAGGATTGCTATGCAATGGCAGCTAAAAAGGCAGTGCACATTCTTCTCACACTGGAAAATGTTTACAGTCAAGGGTAAAGTGAAGTGGCAGTTTGTAACCTGATTGACTGCTAACATTACTTGGTCCTTTCCATGTTGAGGAAGAAAAGCTGTTCCTTGATACGTTATTTACATTATTTGAACTAAAAGAGGATAGATTTAGGTCGGAAATTAGAAGGAAATTCTTTACTCTGAGGGTGGGGAGACACAGGAACCGGTTGCCCAGGGCAGTTGTGGATGCCCCCTCCTTGGATGTGTTCAAGGCCAGGTTGGATGGGGCTTTGAGCAGCCTGGTATAGTGGGAGGAGTCCCTGCCCATGGCAGGGGGTTGGAACTAGATGATCTTTGAGGTCTGTTCCAATGCAAGCTGTTCTATGATACTATATACAATGGCAGTGTGCTGGCTTTTTTTTTTTTTTTTTACAAGTCATACTTTTTTTTGACTTAATCATAGTGAATACAGTTCTTTCTGGATTTCTACCAGAATTTGGTTGAGATGATTCCTTTCATTCAGCTGAAAAGGCAAAATATGCTCTGGAAGCTATTGAAGTGAAACAAAGACCACTTAGTGATATTACAGTCATTTCCTTTAAGTAGACACTTGGTGTTAGAGTTAAGCATGTTGTAAATTATAATTATGCAGTATAATAATACATCACAGAAAAGGCTCTTTTTTTAACAGTGTGCCTCCATTTTTTGCCTTAAAGTTATTATTTTGAAATTAAATTAAATTAATTGAAATAGATGGCTTTTATTACCTAAAATTACTACAAAGTGGTGTTGCATATTTAGAAAGATTTTACAACACGTTTTATTCTATTTTGCTTTAAGAAGTGGTGGTGTTTTCTATGAGAAAAACATTTTTGGTGTCTCTCATGGAGCAAATGGTACATAGCTGCTGACCAAAATCCTAGAAATGGAACTCCATTATAAAGCATTAGTGTCATATTTTGTATTAGATGGAATACTAATAAGACTTAAGGGCAAATAATACCTTCCTTCAAGGCACTAAGTGAAAATTTTATATTATCCGTATTTAGCACGTGGGGACATAAGGCCTTGCACTGAGAGTCAAGATGGTGTTTGGGAGTAAACTTAAGTCTTCCAGCTCCTGGTCTTCCTGAGCTTACTCTAGACATTTTTTCAGAATTTGAATTTATTTGGGAGAAGTGACTTAAAATAAAAATGCAAAGTTTGCTAAAGTGTGGCTAATTAGGGCTCAAGGTGGTGGTAGTTAAATTGCAGAATTTATGCTTTCAGGAAGCGGAGGAGGAATTCTTTTGTTGACTGAGTTTTGGTAGGAAGTGTTTCCTGGGAAAACTCTTCATGCCCCTGGTTCTCAGAGTCCTTCAGTCATGTCTTATGCTGAATTTACAAATTGATAGCTGGTGGATGCCAATAAGACATGTTTAATTCTGGGAGAACAGAAGCTTGGGAGACATGGGTTAACCTCCTGCTGTCTGAAAGCTGGAGGAGTGGAATAGCATCTACCATGGTGCTCCAGACCCAGCTGTTCGCTGCTGACAGGTACAAGGAAGGGCTGGATGAAAGGCAGCACACTGGGAACACCCATCTCTTGCCCTTGTCACCAGCCTCCCTTTCAACTGCAGGATCGTTACCTATTTTTTTTATGGTTAAACCCTCTTCTGTTGGGAATTGCCCTGGAGCCCTGCTAATCCAGGAGGTGGAGGAGATTAACATCACTTTTGCACCACACACCTTGTTATGCATAGCAGAGTTTAAATCTGGTGAGAAGCAGGAGATGGAGGCTCTGTACAGGCAGTATCCTTATGTTGTTCTGCCTTTGTCTTGTTGAAAAAGGGAGGAGGGGCAGAAGAAGGAAAGAGAAACTTGCTGCCTGCTTCCATTCTTTCCATGCAGTGATGAAAAGGCAAAAATCCAGCCCTTCCATATTAGATTAAGCTTCTTTGTTTTGCATCGGAAATCTAACAGTTTGGAATAGCTGCAAGCAAGTTTCAAATCGTTTTGAAAAACAATGATTCAAGGAATAATGCTTAGAATGTAAATCATCGTCATACTTGGATACTTTGGTGTCTCACTGGAAACTCAAAGCTGTGGATAGAACTTCTTAAAAACCCAAACAGCCACTTACATCTCAGTAGGACAAGTGGCTTGTTTTTTATTCTATACACTTTGTTGAACAGCAGATTTATTAATAGATCAGTTAAAATTTATTTGATTTGTTTAGTCTGTTCAGCATAACAAATGCATATTTTTAAGTATAAATGTGCACAGTAGCATGTTTAAAAGTGGTTTTGGTTTGCTTTTTGAAACTACTCTAGGAATCACTGCTAATTTAATGAAGTAGAGCCTGAAAATGTTTTTTTAAGTCTGCTCTTAAAAATTGAGGAGACCATACTTTTAGGAATTGTAAATGGTGTGAGGAAGGAAGCTTGGGATGTGTGCATGCAGAGGGTCACAAGGGCACTTCTTAAAAGGTGTGTCTCTTGTTTTCTCCACATAAGAGCTGTTGGTACAGGCTCTGAATAAAGACTTAAGGATTCTTTCTGTAAGAGGAAATCTGCTGCTGTAACACTTATTACTAGAATGTCTGTCACCTACTGTACAAAATAATTGGATTATATCATTGCCTCACTTCTCTGGTGGCTTAGTATGTAACACTATGTTATATTTAGCACCAGAGGGAGCCAATAGTGTTTGTATTGGTTTAGAAAATTACGGCATCACGTTTTAATTCTTTGTGTTGCACTGCTGTTCAGTACACTCACAACACTAAAATTACAGTGTTTGCTACAATAGCAAATATCTCTTGAGACTGGCCAGCCGCTCTAGATATCTCTAGTGTGGTCCTGGCACTGTTTGTTTGGCAGGGGTTGCATAAAGAGGGTATGTGAATAAATGCCAAATATCTGAACGTATGACATAAGCTGCTGAGAATAACGCTCTGCATGCAGTGTTCTCTTGCAGATGGCTTAAGGGCATTTGAACAGCTTTTTAAGGAAAGGTAGGTATAGAAGTATAATTTTAGTGAAGAGCTGTCATTCCTCGGGGCATAATAACATTTGCATTCTTAAAACAGTTGCTAAATCATTATCTTTCCATCCATAGCTTATTATTATGTTTAGATGTTTTCACTAAGATAAGAGATTTAGATTTTCTTTGCCTTGTGTCAAATTGTCCTGACTTGAGCAGTTGACATCAAACTGTATGTGCTCTGATAGTGCTCGAATTACTGCTAGTGTAAAGCTGTAATTCTCTTAATTTGATGTGGTCTGTTAAGAACTGCAGCATTAGCATGTCTTCTTGGGTGATAATATGATGTCTTTTTTTTGAGGAAGCTTTGAAGCTTTACACTACTCAGGGTCTGGGTGCATGGATGTATAACTGGAAGTCCTGTGCAGACCCTCTAGGGTGGGGCTGTGAGGAATCTCCTCAATGTCTTGCTGTGTAAAAATATCATTTGCTTGCAACAGTAGCTTGAAAAAGATGTGGTTATCTTTTTGTGGTATAACCAATCACCCAGGTAACTTGTGGTTGAGGCTTTTGTACCTTGGGCTGGTAAAATTTCAGGAAGACTTTGTTACAGAGTAATTATTTTAGCAGTACAAAAAGTTCACCTGTTCAGAGGGAAACACTAATAATATTTATGAAATTGCATTTGTTAATGTTAGTTTTCGCATAATAACATAAATCTTGGCAATAATGAGAGGTCTTTTCTAGCCCTACATCCTATCTAACCTATTGACCAGGCCCTAGGGAGGACAAGTTACAGTCATGTTACTCCTGGTACATGTTTATGCTATTGCTATCTGCAATGGCAGATGTTCTATAGCCTTTCTGGGTTGGACAGTTTGGTGATTAATTAGAGGAAACATTAGAAAACTTTTCCTAATATGACTTAGTCTTTCCTCCTAGGTCATGTTTTCTAGACCTCGGTATTTCTTGAAATCTCTCCAGCTGATTAGTATGTCTTCCCTGAAATGCCCAAACTGGCCAGTCAAGACCTCTCTCCCACTCAGTGCTTGTCTCACTCCCAGGCCGTACTTGTGTGGTGCTTGCTTTTTGCAATACAATGTTGTATAGTTTTCATCAGCTATAATCCCAGATCCTTTTCTGTGGAGCTGGTGCCGAGCCATTTTTCTGTTCTGTAGATTTAAATATTTTTAGGAAATTCTAGTATTTGGCAGAGCAGAGAACAGCAGGGGAGGTGCAAGGCTTGCTCTGCATTCGTCCTGTTAGGAGGCTAGAAGTCAAAAACTTTCCTCTGTGGGAGGGAGACTGCAGCCCTCTGAGCAGACAGTCCTGTCTGTCCCTCTGACTGTGTTCTTGCCTGCCTTGCCTCAGCACTGCTTACTTTGCATGGGTCAGGCTAGCATTTCAAACATCTATGCAATTCAGAAAAGTCATTTTTAAAATAACAATCCATCCAGAATAGAGGTGACCTCTTGACTTCTGGAGGTGGTCCCATCTTCTGTTCAAGATAAGTTCTCCTCTGATTGGTGGAAAGGTAGTATTCACTTTGAACTGCAGGCTCTTCATTTCAACAAAAAAAGGCAAACTCTATTGCATAGGATTTTGGAGATCCTTTTTTCTCATTATCTTTGCTGATGTTGGCATTGTCTTCTCTGGCACTATCTTCCTAATTACGGAAAATGCATTCATATTGTTTTTAGGACTTTGTTCACTACTGATCTCTTTCCTGGTCAGTGCTCTGCATGTTTGGACTCAGGGCCCCAAGAGATGTTGCCGTTAAAACAAAAGGATATAAAAATTAGTATCCAACTTCTTAAGCAACAAAACAAACCAGCATACCCCAACTGCTGTGTGCAATAAATTATATTTGTAATGCAGAAGGATCTGTATGATATTTTACTTTGCATTCTGAAGAAATCTGCTCAGGCATTTTTACTGAAAGCAACTCTTTCTCATTAACTTATGATTTTTGAAGGTAAACATCAATTCCTTGTCCATTCTGTGGTGGAGGAAGCTCTATTCTAAAGTCCTTGAAGTGTTTGAAGATACAGGTCCTGTATCTTGGCTTGTAGTGTAGGACTTAAAATTTACACTAATTTAAGTCTCTTAAAAGTTATGGGGAGGAAGTGCTTCTCTGGCAGACATGAATTTCTAAAGGCTGTTCCATGTTAGAGTAAGTGAGGGGTAAGGTGGGTTTATGGAGAGCAGATGATTTGGTCCCAGGTTGAAGAAAATGTAGTTTATTCCCAGATGAATGCATATATGAGTGTCTGTGTAAGCACATGTCCACAGTTTGCTTGTCCTATGTGAATGTGGGAAAATGATGCAAATGTCAGTTATGTCGTATTAATATTTTTGAGACATACAGAGAAGCAATTTGTCTGTTAAACAGTTTATTAATGCTGGTCTCTGAAGACAGTCCAGGTGTGTGCATGTTGAGCTGAGTGTTCTCTGCTATCCCATGTCCTTTGTGCTGGCTTGAGCTTTCAAAGGGGACTGTTTGAGCTAAAGGGCAGAACTACAAACAAATCAAAATCAAGATCTCCCCCTCCCCACTGATACTCACTCTGACAGCTGTAACTATTTTTGCTCATTTAAATGGATCCAGTTAGTGTCAAATGACCTGTAGTTTTCCTCTGGATTCTAGCCAGCTTCGTGAGTAGAGTCACAGTCATCCAGGCTGGGGGGAGCTTGGCTGCCACGTCATGGAGCACAGCATGTTGTCTTGCCCATGTTTCTCTGCAGAGAATAGTGGCACAGGGAACATGCACCACCAGAAGCAGCCCCTTATGTGGGCAGAGAGACTGCAAACTTAGCAGATCTGTAATTGAAACACATGAAGCCTTTTTTAGTCATTCCTTAGCCCGCTTTTAAGTGTTTGACCTTTACAAGTGTCTGAGTGAGGTGGTGTTCTTATCACTCAGGCCAGTATTTGGCCTACCTTTTTCCCTTCACTGATGTGCAGAAGAGACTAACTCCTTGATTGTCCAGCGATGCTGGGGTGGGCCACAGTGGAGGTTCCTTTTCCAGCTGTGGCAGCTTGGCTGGGCAATACCCATGGTGTGCCATAGAGGGGAAGGAGAGCCATAGCAGGGCTGCCTGGACTCTTGCCTCTCTTCACAGCTCTCCCTAGTCAGTTCTTTGTCTTCAGCGTGATCCCGGGACCCCAACTCCAGGGACCAGCCCCATAGTTTTGCTCAGGGCCAGTGTTCATATTACCACAAGACTGTCCCTCTTTTTCACCCCACAGATCCTTCAACCCTTGTAACTTCTCTGCTCTCTCCTTCCCAGCACCACAAAGGCCAGTGGTTCTCGGGGGGGCCCAATGGGGTGAACACGGGGCCATGATCCAGTGAGGTTCTGAGACCTGATGTCCAAGGCACAGGAGGGACACCGACAGCCTCTCCCCATTTTTCCATAGATGTGTAATTGGTTGAAAGTGTTCTGTGATCTACTTTTGTACCCCATCCACTTAGCATCGGAAAGATAGAAGTTTGAGCTGGGTGTGGTGAACCACCCTTCTTGTATGCTTGATGTTCAGAATTGACTTTTCCCCAAACAGTAGCATTCAGCATCAATGGCTTTTGCTTTCTTCCTCAGCAAAGGACATTTGACAGAGACCTGTCAGAACCATACTGGCATATGTCACTTCGTTGATTTCAGTCCTTTGAGTGTGAGCTTCTAGCTTCCTGATCATTGACGTGCTTCAGCTTGATTTAAATTGTTGGGCTCAACACAGAGGTTACTCTGTGGGAATAGAAGTATTTGTGGCAGGCAGGAAGTCAGATAAGAACTCTCCTTAAACACCCTAAAAATAATTGCACAGAATCAAGATCTTAGCCAGATAGCCTAGTATCTAATGCCTGCAGTTCGTGTAGGGATAATAGTTTGTAATTCTGGTAGAGGTGAGAGAACAGTACGATCTGCCATGACAGACAGGTTTTTAAGTCTGTCTTACCAAGTATCATTGATCTGCAGTAGTGAAACACAACCGAAGTCTTGAAATTTTGTTCACAAAAATAAAGAATGCTTGAGGAAACAGAAGAAAAGGAAGCAAAAGATGTGTGCATTTTACAAGATCTGGAAGTAAGCCAAAGTCATTACTTTGTGAAAATAGTAGGGTTGTCTGTAAGTAAGCTAGCTAGTATGTAAATAACTAACATGTGGGAATTGGGATCAAAGAGCTGGTTATAGGGACCATAGAGCATGTAGCCACCACTTGAGTCATTTATGTTGGATAATCTGTCACTTCAGCTGAGTTTCCTTGGAAAGAATGTACCTGGGAGCAGCACAGGAAGAATTTGGTCTCAGGATATTTATAAATTATGGCTGGAGTTTCAAATAATAGGGTGAAAAGGCATAGTCCAAGATATTAGTGAAATTTTTAGAAGAATAATAATAATACTGAAAATACAACAAGCAGTTTGCTTCTGAGAGGAGAAAAGCCTCAAAATCATTGTATCAGAAGAAAAATACAAAACGATGTCTTCAGTGCAGAGCTCTTCTGTAAGTAATTGCAATGGTCTTCTGTGTAGCAGACAGTCTTCTAGTTCAAAAGAAATTTCAATTCTCTTTTTGTCTCTCGGCACCACCACCCCCATGCCTGGAGACAATATCACACCTTGAGGGACAGCTGGAAAACATTGTGAAAACAATGTTATTAGTGTCATGTTTGTATTAATTGATTGGATTAGGAATGTTAAAGTTTCCACATCTTTTGATGAGATTTTCTTCTTCTTTCTTTTTTCTTTGTAAAAATCAAACTATTCTTCCCTTTGAGTCCCTTTGGTCACTTGGTGACATTAGAGCAGGGTATTGCCTCCTTTTCTCCTTAAGTCTGAGTAGAAGGGGAAGGGATGTGTCTAGACAGACACTTGAAATGAAATAGAGCATTTTCTTTTTGGACAAAGGAGCTGAGTGAAACCATGTGACAAGTTCCATGGCATTCACATAATATGCTAATCACTCATCCTTTACTGTTAATGTAGAATTGTTACACTCACTCATAGAAAAAAAAGGGGTTTGTGAAGGGGAGCAGTTGCCATGGTACCTAGGTATGGTATTTTCACTGAACCCGGTTGTGTGAGGTAGTCTGTTTTCTGTAAACGTGAGTCTCAAGGGTGAGCTCCTGTCAGATCACCCCACGCCTCGAGCTCAGGCCACAGCCTGCACCCACTCATATGCAAGTGGCTTCTGGAATCACAAAAAGTTGAGGAGCTCAGTGTCTGAAGGCTTCAGTCCTGTGTAAGACTGAGTGATTCCACGCAGTGCCTGTGTTTAAAGTCACGGGAAAAGGAGTAGGTCAGTAATGCAGCCCAAAACATCTTGAACTCTTGAGGAGTCAGGTGCTAGCAGCTGATCAGAGAAAGGAAAGAGATGACTAGAATTTGCCAGCATTGGACACAAGAATTAGAGAATTTTACTGTAGTCTGGCCCTCTGCGAACACAGAGGATGCCCATGAGGTTATAAACATTCTATGTGTAATTGTACAAGATGAGAATAGCATCGCTGTCTAGAAGCTAAAATCCCTCAGTTTCAGGAGTATTTATATCTGGTTTTGGACAACCCAGCGTGGCGGTTGCCATGTATCTGAGCAGAAATTTGAAAGCATGTAAATGGTGAAGGTTGTTTGGTTTTGGTTGGTTTGTTCTTGGGGTTTTTTTAAGTGCTGGGAAAATTGGTTGGTAATAGGTATGTTTCTGGGGCCAGTGTTCCTGCTGTAACACGCAAGCAGTGTTTGAGAGAGCATTCAAACTTTCTACACCCCCTTTAAATAAAGCTTGGAGCCTGTGTGTATGCAGTAGATTAATAGTAACAGCTGTGGGCTAGCAGAGGATTAAAACTGTCTTAGCATATGAGAACATCAGCAACAAAATGCATCTGGTATGAAGTCTCCAAAGACTCATTGGATTGTATGTAAATAGTAAATACGTTTCTATGGTGTTTATCTTGTATTCCACTTGTGAGTGCTGGGCTGTTCTCAGAATTTTTGTTCCTGAGTGCCATGAGGTTAATGATATTTTCAGAGAGGCGGTTATGCGAAGAAGTTGTGCAGGACCTACACAGCCTTAAAACATTTTTACGGTGTGTTTTGTTGGCAAGCTTTTATAACAGTGGAGAGTTTCATGCTTTGCAGAGTGCAAAGACCCAAGCTAGGTTACTCTGTGCTAGCACAGCTCTGTTTCATGATGGATTAATTTGTATCACCTTTTTTGCTGCAGGGATTTGGTTGGGTAGGGAAAGGATTATGAAAGGATATATGGTAATTTAGTTCAAACTACATTGGAAGTTCAAAAATATTTTAAAACATTTACTCCAGGCTGTAGTGTTTAGTTCAGGCTGTTGAAATCCTGCCTACAAAGGAAGGCACTGCTAGGATACTAACAGAAGGCACAAAACAGTGCCTTCAAGGCATAAGTGACAAATAAATAATTTTAAAACCAATAGGGCAAAGATATTTTAATAGATCTGTCTAGTAAGTAACGAGGTGATAAAAAATGAAAAATTACTTCTGCTCATAGATTAAGACAACTCATTTTGGTATCTGTGATGAAGCATGCACAGAAGTCATCAAGGCTTTATATTTTCTCGTATGATTTTTACAAGCTCTATTACAAGTTAAAAGCACGTTCTTTTACTTAATCTTCAAATCTGCTTCTTCCAAAATAAATTGGAAGCTTTTTGTTTGTAGTGCAATAGTACAGATGCCAACCAGAACTATACAAAGTCTTTCAATGCTGCATACTCCTTCTATGTTAGTACAAGCTTGTTCCATCTAGATAGTGGAATGGAAAAGGGAAGCCTCAAAATCCTGTGGTGATACAGAATATTTTAAGATATGCTGTGGAGTCACATAAATAGATTCAGTTGCTCTGTTTTTATGAATTGCATTGAATGAATTGTTCTAAGGTACTACCAAATCTGCAAATTTTTTATACTGGTTTTCCATTCAGTGCTATTCTTTATAGATATAAAAATAAGAAAACATAAAAAATGTATTCTTTAAACATATATTGTCTTCTGCAATATGTATACCTTAAAAGTATAATTTCTTATACGTTCATGATTTTTGAAATACTAAATCCCTCTTGTAAATCGTATAATTGGGATACAGTTGGCTGATGGCTAACTAGGAGAATGCATGTGGCTAAAATATTCCCAATTGTATTTTCACATCTTATTTTTTGTCTTAAAATTTGCAGTTGGCATCTTTTCAAGTCATATATCTCTTGTTAGTCTATAGATTGTCTATTAAGTATTTTGTGTACTCATGATAGCGTCTCCCAGACGCTCTTCCTAAACATAATCCTCCCCAAATCTAAAAAAAGCAAACCAACTTTGATCTTTTTCTGTAGTGCTAGAGGATTTGCTTTTCCAGTGTGTGCACAGGCAGGTCTTCTCCTTTGAAGTTAACCTGTATTTGCCATTTATCATCTCTTAAGATCGGGCTTAGTCATCTTGGTTCAGCATCATCATTTCCAGAAAAACCAATTATAACGCATGCTTAAAGGTGAAGCTTTGAGAAACAATTTCATGCTTGTATGCAAACATGTCCTAGTATAAAAAACATAAGGAAAAACAGAAATTAAAGGAGTGCACGAAATTGGTTTTCATTTTAATGAGAAGGTTACTATGTGTGTTTCTGATGGGTGCTCTCAGCTCCGTTCTGGAGTCAGTTATTGAGGTGTCCATCACTCCACACGGAGTACAGCAGGACTGTGGTGTGGGCTGGAGCTGAGACCTGCCTTGTGTTTGCCTTGCAGTCACGCTGGTTGAAATCCAGTCATGATTTAAACAGTGATATAATTTGTGATATAATTAAGTAGTGATATAATAGTGATACTGTTTCTGCCGTACCCTGGCCAAGTTACTGGTGTGAGGCTAATTCTAGTTTAGTACGCAGTGTGGTATTTTCCCTTAGGGGTAGGGTACACCTTATGTAAAGCAGCTGAGTGAGAAAGTCTTAAGCAGAGCAAAAAGAAAGACCTTGCTGGGAAGCCATAATGGCTGTCTTCTGTAGTGACTTTTTCTTCTGAAGTTCTTTCTGCTCCCCTTGATTTGTAAATCTCTTTAACCTGTGTCAAAAGTCAGCTTTGGCAGAGAGAGGGACTGAGCAGGAGAAGCCTGGGTAAAATGAAGGTTTGAGTTTTGGTTTTTTCCTGCTTTCTGTACACTTTTTCCTGCTTACACTTCTGGCCCTAGGAGCAAATGACAACAGAAACCTCCCTCAACCTCCACAAAACTGATAGTTTTCAAATTGTATTTCTCCAAGATTTGCTTATTATTGCCAAGTGATCACAGACTCTTTGAGGTGTGCTTAAATAAAAGTTACCTGGCAACTGTAGTTTAATAGCTCATATCCTGGTGAGATTCCAGTTTTGGTGGTAAACTTACAGTTGCAGTCTGGCTGTGGTGGGAAAAAGTCCATAGCTAATGGAAATCCAGGATAGTTGAATAGTACTGTTACAGTATTCTCCAGTCTTAAGGTCTATGGAGTTTAAATCTCTGTTACATTCCTTTTCAAATAAAATCTGTGTATTACAGGCAAAAGCAGCAAATTAACAATTTGCATCAGAAGATAAGGGAGAATGAACTAAGAGCTCAACATGCAAGACTGAGCCATCTTGTGAACTGTGAAGAACCTTACATGACTAATTTGCAGGTATGATGGATATTTTTCTTTCAGCAAAGCTTTCCATGGCCCAGAAACTGATACTTGAAATTATGTTCATAACTTAATGCAGATCAAAATGTAGAGCTTTTATGATTATTGATGATTGTGTAACTGTATAGCCATAAATTGCATAGAGGAGAATACCCTCTGCCTTACATGTGCAGAAATCTAAGTTACATTAGCATTTTGTACATACTTGTAGTCCTTTGATAAGAGAGTATCTGAGCACAAGTGATTGAAGGCTTTCTGAAGAGAAGGAGGCACTACCCAGAGGAGTGGTTGGATTGTTCGATAGACTAGGTGGAAGGGATGTGAGGCGGCCAGACAGATTGGTGGAATGCCTTTGCACAAGAAACCTGAAAAGGATATGGATTAGTACTCCTAGTTAGCGTTTGTAGGGAACGCTTTGTCTGAAAGGGAACATGTGGGGGTATTCTGGGCATAACTGTCCTAATTTTTATCTAACTAGCACAAATGCTAGAAAGTGTAAGGGTGAGGTAGGATAGGCTAACCACAAAATGCAGATCAGTTTGAGGATTGTGGCTGATATGCTGTTGTGCACAAATTCCACCTCCAGGCCTTGGCATATCTAAAAAGCAATGCAGAAAAATATTAAAGGCGGACTAGGAGAGAAATAGCTTTTCTGTCCCCCTTTTATTACCTTTTCTGTCACAAACACCGCACCAGGATCTCAGCTACTGTACTTCAACATGGCGTTAATCATGTCCATGGAATAACACAGCTCTGCATCAAGTGAGAATCTCATTTGTGTGAGACAGGAGAGAAATTCAGCTGGAGCCTTGGCATGAAAATTCTGTCTAGATTAAGATTTTTGCAAAAAAAATTACTACAGAAACTGAGATTTTAGTGTACGTAACTTGATATACCATAATACACTTCACATAAAGCAGCAGTTGCATTCATCTTTCATAATTTAAAGAATTAAAGTTTTATAATGTATTAGGATTTCTGCTCAATTTGCGTGCCTTCTATAAAATTAACTTAAAAATGCAAATCTCCTTTAATGGAGGTTTTAATCTTTCTTAATGCTTTGTTGAAGGAATGTTACTGGTTAAAAATACTGTCTGTATCATGTCTTTAAAGAGACCACTTCGTTATTTAAAGAATCTTGAAACTGAAAGCCTAATGGGATGCATCTCCTCTTTCATCCCACATGCTGTTGATTTCCATTTTATGCTTGTCTGTCTGTGGGCAGCAGAGGTGGAAGAGTAACATTGAACTGCATGAAATGGAAAGGAAGGAGGGTTTTGGTAAACATGACAGAAGGTAGGAGCCTGCCTTCTGGTTACAGCTGTAGCCTCAGGCGTGTTCCTGTGCCGTTCTGCACCTCAGGTGTGATATCTCTAAGGTTTGACTAATGTTCTGCTTTAGAAAGATCTTGAGATTGGAGCATCTCTTACTTTATTTGGTTCAAGTAGATTCACAACCATTTTATAGAGTGTTTTTCTTCCTAGGGGATGGTATGAAAATGCAGTGGCAATGATTTGTTTTGAAAACACTTTTTGTTTGGATTTTCAGGGGCTTCTTTTGGAAGAGTCACATGCCTTCCATAAATTTGAGGGGAAAAGTGGCCCTACAACATAAATTTGCATGTGTTGTGAATGTAAAGGTGTTCAGCTTCTTCTTTTTTTTTTTTTCCTTCAGATTCCTGAAATATATGCTGTATAATACCACCTGTTTTAATGTTTGAAAAAAGTCAAACCCCACCCTTACTGACAGTGGAAAAAATACAGGCCTGTTTTCTGCTGTGTTGCTCAAGTATACAACGGGATGTGTGTGTTCATTTGTATGATTATTTCTTTTTGTAAGCAACCACAGTATGAGAGCACACCACTGCAACCTCACGTTTCAGAAAGATCAACATTTCACCGTGAGGAACTTGAGCGAAAGATGGCAGCAGCTGAAAATAAGGGATTGCAACTCAGTGAATTAGTAAAACAAATTTCAAACAAATCTAGTGAGGAGAAAAAGAAGATGGAGGAGAAAGTAAGTGTCTTTCATGTTTCAGATTTCCTTTTGACACTGTTACAGCAGCATATGTTTTGTTTGCCAAAGAGCTACTTAGTGTGTGGGTTGCTGAGCCATTTCAAACCTATCTGTGATAGAAAAATTGATAGCTAGTGATTGTAGGTGTTGGCATTGGATAAATCTGAACCTGTAGTGAATACATCCTAAAAAGTGATACTATAGGAAATGACAATCATGGTGATGGTTTTAACCAAGTATGAGTTGAACTTGCTTTGAAGAAAATCTGCTCGGCTCTAAACTCATGTAGTTTGAAGTGTTTATTACAGTAAGTAAAGTCTTATTTAAAACCATAGAAAGAGTGTGAAAATGAAATCCCTACTTTTAGCATGGCTTGTAAATGTGGCCCTCAGGCTTTGAGAGGCACTTGCCAGCCTATATGTGCCTGCTTAGCAGGAGTGATTCTCATGTAGCTTTGCTAGGATGTGCAGAGTAGACTTAAGGACAAGGAAGGGGCTTAGATGGCCTTATTCTTGGAACTGTCTTGACAAGGGGTTTCTTTGGAGGCTGAAGCATTACCCACGAGTAGTTTTGAATGTCCTGACAGCCTTCTTTTATTGCAAGCAGGAATGTTCCATTAACCAAGCAGTTCCTATTAATGTTTTAGGGGCACATTGTCACCGTTGCCTTCTGTTCTTCTATCATCGGGCCTTACTACTAGGCTTAAATTTCTATTAGTACAAGTTCAAGGGAGAGGAGCAGTGTGATACAGTGAAGTGGAGTGTGGGAAGACAAAGAAGAAAGCCTAATTAATCTCAGACTCTGCTTTACCATTTCCTATGAACTCTGCCTTATGCTTTTCACTAAGGATAGCAATCAAGAAGGGTAAAAATTGAATACTGCTGCTTCCTTCTCTCTCAGCTTTTACTACTTGTGTTCCTCCCGAAGTAGCTACTGCTGCTGTAGGTGGTGGCAGTAGCAAGGACCTGCGCAGCAGTGCTTGAGTCAAAGGGATGGTCTGTAACTAGGAGCCTGATTCACTGCCCAGTCCTTATTCACCACTTAACACCTATCTGTTCTGTGCACTGAACAAAAGGCTCTTAAGGAGACCAAGGGCAGGAAGGAGAGCATGTGTTTCTATAACAAAAGTAGTGCCCTTCTGTTTGAGGGAAGATTGTGGAGCAAGGAACAAGCTGTTCTGTGTTCCCGCAGGGATGTGGCAGGCTGAGAACCCAAGGAGTAGGTTGGGTGCTGACCCTGGGGACAGCCTTCTCAGGATTTCCTCTGCTGAGCTCACAGGGAGATCAGCCCAGAGTCTGAAGGCTTTGTGTCCCAGGTCAGTGACTGATGTTAGGGGACAGAAATGCAATTTCTGTACTGATGAGAGGGATTGTTGCCAATAGCTGTGCAAGGGTTATTTCTGAGCTAATGCCCTACACCTTTGGAGAAGGCATGGGTTTTTTTAGCCCAAAGACTGATTTGGCTGGGGAGTGGGGAATACATAGTTAACATTCAGGGGAGCCTTGCTTCAAAGTGCACACTGAAAGAACACATTGAAATTTAGGTTAAGGTTGCTGACATATATTTCTACTTCTCTGTCTGCCCCACTTTTGCAGATAATGTTATTTCTTCCTACATTGGAGGTTTTTTAACATACAACATTTAAATACAGTGTACAGATGGTATGCTTCTGACAATAAGGGAAAATATTTTGACAGTAAGCTGTGGCTGTTTGGTGTATGTGGGAGGGAAAAAAAAACCCCATGAGGAACTCTTCCAATTCCTTGACCATCTTTTATCAGTGGTGTGAAGCCTAGGAAGGTCTCCCTTATCACAAAACCAAGATGTATTGGAACTGAAACAGGTTCAGAGAGGGGTAACAAAGCAGATACCCATCAGAAAATCACTGGAGGAATGATTAAATATTCACACTGGAAAAGAAGCAACTGAAGGGGAGCATGATGGAGTCTACAGGGCCACAAACAGTCTGGAAGGGGTGGAAGGCAGTCAGCTCCTTGCTGCAGCATCTATTGCAGGAGTGAGGGAACATCTAGCGAAGCTCTAGAAGCCAAGAATATGATCAGCAAAAGGAGCCAGTTCCTCATGCTAATTCTCTATGGCAAACCTATAGATTGTCTCTCTGAAGGCTGCAAAGAGTATAGGTGAGTTCAAGGGAAAATGGGTGAGTTGATGGACATACTGCCTTGTTCTAACTGTCTCAGGAGAGCCCTTAAGGTGAAAGCGGTTGGAGGCTGGAAAAATGTGCCACCTTTATTCTTTCCCTACCATAGCTGCTTATGGCTGCTGTTGGAGATATCGGGCTAGAAGGCCTCTTGTTTGGAAGTGCTGTGTCCCTAATAACATTAGGGTGGATGTACTTGATGCTTTTGTTCTGAGAAGCAGCAGGGCCAGTGGAGATCAGAAGTGCTCTTTGTTCATTGCTGGCATCATACCTGTCTTTGCCCCATGCAGACATACCAAGCAAGGGAATATTTTTACCACCTTGTGAATAATTCTGATATGTGAAGAGCTTTTTTTTCCCCTAGGCTACGTGAGTAGTCACTGTAGGACTGAGGCGATTGAGAGCTCTTAATCGACACCGAAATTTCAGGAGCTGGAAAAGCTTCCCTGTCATGGCCAGCTGGTAGTTGTGGTAGCTCCTCACAGATTCCTAGCTGAGGAAGCCTAAGGTGCATACTGCAGTACTCTCCAGCAGTGTCTATGTCACAGCACCTAGATCTTCCTTTTCAGGTGCTGGAGTGGATCCAGAGTCTTACAAGGAGTAGGTGAGGGAACTGGGGTTGCTTAGTCTGAAGAAAAGGAGGCTGAGGGGACATCTTATCACTCTACAACTAACTGAAAGGAGATTGCGGAGAGTTGGGTGCTGGTCTCTTTTCCTAAGTAACAAGCGATAGGACAAGAGGAAATGGCTTGCACCAGGGGAGATTTAGGTTAGATACTGGGAGAATTTCTTCACTGAAAGGGTTATCAAGCACTGAAATAGGCTGCCTGGGGAAGTCGTTAAATCACCATCTCTGGATGTGTTTAAAAGTTGTGTAGATAGGGGCATTGTTTAGCAGCGGACTTGCTAGAGTTAGGTTAATGATTGGATATGATCTTAAAGGTCTTTTCCAACCTAAACAATTCTATGATTCCTTATGCCAGGCATAAGTGTGCCACTTGGCATCTGTAGATTTTTCAGCCCTCACTTTAATTCTGTGACACTTCATCTGGAGATTGGAAATGCTTCAGTTCAGACACCCGTACTCTGCTGGCTGTTCCTTCTCCTTCTGCTATGGGTAATTGTGAAGGACTTCTGTAAGGTACTGCTTGGCAGCTTGTAGTAGTGTTCTCCCCTATGATTTTTGTGGCCTTGCTTTTAAGATTTAATTGCCAGGAGACAAGAGCTTTCCTGTTTTTCTTTCTGCCTCAACAAAGTAATCAGCAGTGTGTGTATGAAAGAGGAAATTTGAAAAAGCAAAATCCAAAGCTTGTTTCCCCCTTAGCAGAGTCAGCAAGAGCAAATGAAAAAACCCCACCATTTTTTTCATTTCACGTGACAGAAGGTGGAAAAAGTCCTTGGGCTGATGCTGGGGATGTAGAGAGAGCAGGAGGAATCCCAAGGCAAACACGGTAGCTATTAGAAGGAGAGAGATTGCAAGAGAGGAGATCCCTATGGTATATATGCAGGACAAGAAGATTTGGAGACCTTTGTCACACAGGTACTGAAGTATTCTGACTGGCCAACTTGTCATCCATAATGGTATGTGAGAAACAGAGGGAAGGGATTCACTTAACTAATGATCAGACTCCTGGCAATTCTTACTGTGCCACCTTGGCTGATGTTTATATCACTGCCCGAAGACTTGAGGTGTAGGGGGGAGTATGTGGTTCTGAAGCACGTATTGTGGCAAAAGCTCACGGCTGAGTTGCAGTTTTGCCTTTATCAGATGTGGTGTTTACTTGGGCTTTATCTAATCAGAAAGATTTTAAAGCAGCCTGAAAGCTTTGTTCAGTTTTGAGGTCTTGATAAAATAAATTACAAAGATTTCCATCCTTTTGGCAATACTCAGTGGCCCATAATAGAAGGCTATATCTGGATAAACTTTACAGATACTGACTTAAACATTTCAACAGGCTCTGTTATTGAGCTCTGTCATCGACAGTGTCAGACATTGATTTCTCAGTGAGTTGGATGTCTCTGTAGCATCAAGACAGAAGTAAGTTTTGCATTTACTCTAGTGACAAGTATTTGTTATCTGTGAATGACTACACCTTAGTTCAGGCAATAGAGATACTCTTTTTTTAAACTCAACTGTGACTGGAAAATACTTTTTTTTTCTCCTGCCTGCCTTCCTGCTTGTTTGACCTAGATAATGAAGTGAGTACCAGGAATATTGAGTTGACAGTTGAACTTGGTGATCTTAGAGGTCTTTTCCAACCTTAATGATGCTATGATTCCATAAAAAATCTTTTGCAAGGCTGATGGACAATTAAGATACCTGTAGAAAAGGTGTTTAAGAAAGCCACTCTTCTGCTCTGCTGTCCTCTGATGTAGTTATGAGACCACATCAAAGCC
>VYZX01002311.1:0-14228 GCA_013401335.1 Brachypteracias leptosomus | reverse complement strand
ATGGAAGAAAACGCCTGCCTGAAGGAGCAGATGCGGCAGGTGGAGCAGTCCAGGCAGCCAGTATCTGAGAAGATGCCTGTAGCAGACCAGTTGTTCAAGGAAATGTCTCATTGCTTGTTTGACTTGAAAGCATTGTGCAGTATTCTTACCCAGCGAGCTCAGGGCAAGGAGCCTAACATTTCCTTACTGCTGGGAATCAGATGTAAGTGATAATGTCATTCAAATGCTCAATAGTATTTTGACACAGAATAACAGTGTTGATAAGCGGTGCTTGAACTTGTCAGATGGACAGGGCAGTGTCCCCCTTGCTGTGTAACTGGAGCAGATGTGTCAGCTGTATTCCTGAAGCTCTCTAGAGAAGCTGGGCTTTTAGTGCACCTGGGTTACCAAATGCCTGTGACTACACAAGTCCTTGCCAAGTCAGGAAAGCAGATAGCCAGCTCTTCATATGGACCAAGTTATGGATAGGTACACCCCACTAGAAGAAAGGTTTGTAGCCAGGTGTCTGTACCTCCTGAAACACACAGCAGTCATCCTGAGGGTTAATGAAGGCTTTTCTGTCAAATGTGTTCTCCCTATAAATTCATTATGAGGGAGGTGAGGCTTAAGCAGGCTACTTCATGTGGTTTTGGTTTAAAACGTTTGGGATTGAGTGGTAGGAATATACATCTACAAATCCATGAAACAGTCATCTATGTGCAGGATGAATAGTGCAACTTATCTGTAGTACTGTCTCCTCATCATACATGGCTTCATTCCCCTAGCCCTCCTGTCCCTCTTTTCTGAGTGGCTGTAGAAACCTCTAAGAAATGTCTGGTTTTAGCCAGATATACACCAAATACCCTTTTTTTTTCATTATCAGACTTTAGCAAGTCTAGGACTTTGTGTAAACAGAAAAGCATGCTTTTCAGAGAAACACTGATAGGCTCTGAACTGACTTTAATTTCATACGGTACCACATTTTGTCGGCTTTTAATCATACTAAAGCATGGTTTGTCTTGATGTAATTAAGTGCCTGCCCCTTTGAAGTATTTGCAGAGCACAGTTGCTTTAACCTTGGATGTTGTTTTGTAGCATTGAGCTGCTCAGCTGAAGAGAATGAGAATTACCACAGCACCGAAACCCTTTCGAAGAAGCTCTTGGACGTTTGTCAGTTACGAAAGGATATTGATGAATTAAGGACTATGATGTCGGACCGTTACGCTCAGGACATGGGGGACAATTGCATTACTCAATGACAACATTTCACCTAGTATTAAATAACTTATTAAATGCTGCTGTGTCACAGGTCTTTGCATTTCTATTAAGGACCCATATTGGAAGACTGCAAATGTCACCTCATGTGCATCTCTGAGGACTGTGCATCATCTCAGGAGTCTGGTGAGCAGGGGAGAGTCATCGTTTGAAGAGTGGTACAAACTACAAGAAATCTTTTCACCAAACTACTGAATGTAGGAAGAAGCTGTGAAGAATGATTCAGTTGGACATTGTTTCCTTCATTAGGGCTCATTCTATTACTTCACCTGGAATCAGAGCATCAAAACAGCTGTGCTGCTACTACTCTGTCCTTTCCTTCATCAAGGGGTTTATATGGGTTGATCTGGGCTCTGAAATTAGAGCAGAGGGTTGAAGGACCTAGAGCTGTATGTGGTGAAGCCAGAGGCTTCTGCAACAGCACTTCACTCTAGGAATTGCAATCAGAACAATCTTGGAGCACTACAAAAAGTAGTTGCTCTTCAAGTTGCCTAAAAGAAATTTGTATAGGAAAGATGTTGGTTCTAGCAATGGATGTCTAGCTTGTTTTCCTAATAGCAGAAGAAAAGCAAGTTTTAAGTCCTTTATGCAAATAAAGTTCATTAAATATAGTGCTATCGAATTGTTTTAAGCACTCTCACATTGCTGTAAGAAGTTTCAATAATAGGAAGTCTGTGTCAAACCCAGAGAAGCTGGAAAGCATGAAACTGCGGCATAGTACATGGCTGTCAGAAACAAAAAAACAGACTGTATTTTAGTGTTTGTACCATACTTATTTTTCCCTTAGGTTATCTCTATTTTAAAATGTGGCTGGTTTACGTTCCATCCCTGAAGGCTTCTGATGAGGTTGTGAACCACCTCAGCTGTTTTTTACCACAGCTACAAAACGGATGTTTGGCACTTGGCAAAATCAGGGCTTAGAACAGAATGTTTCCACTTAGTAGTATTAAGTACTCTGAGGACTGCAAAATTTTCCATATTGTTAGGGAATTCTTGATTTCTCGATTTATGTAGGAAGCAATTACATTAAAAAAAATAAGATGGTGTTCTGTAGTTTATTCAGTGAGTGTCACTTGGCAGTGCTGTTTCACCCCCATGGGACAGATGACATATTAATGCTTCTGATTTCCTGGAACATTACTGCAAGTTAGCTGCACAGTTATGCATGGTGTGAAATAGTATTTAATTGAAGGAAACACAAACTTGCAAAGAGCAAAACCATTCTCAAATCACACTGTTAAGAAAATAGATGAGCATCAGTTACATATATAGTATTGAAAGTTTCAGGTGACTGAAGTGCAAGTCAGTCAACTCACCTTAGTCTGGGTAACGGCAGAAATGTCTTAGAAAGTTTAGCGGTTAGAACCAAGTAAATCCTAGGGTAACATTTTTATGGCAAAAGTGTTAGTATCTTCATTTTTCTGATTATATTTATGTTAATAGAAAAAAATTGTATAGCAATGTAGACTGGTTACCAGTTTTAACTTGATGTTTTGCTTTCTGTTCATTGTTAAACAGTTACTGTTAATGTTGTTTTTATAATTTAGTGGTTTAGTTTTTTGTAGCTATACAAACTTATTTATTTGACAGTTTTCTCTATCCTGAACCTACACATGGACTAATTTGTGAAAAACAGTGTTGCTATTTATGTTATTGCTACATGGTGTTTTCAGATAGATTAATGACTGGTTCAGCTCCTGTGAGCACTAAAACAGTGTCTAGATGAAATCTCATGTGAAATTGCCTAGTGTCTCTACTTCAAGGTGAAAAAACAAGGCCATTTTAAATTTCTATAAGTGTGAAGATATACTTTTATATCAGAGCAAAACTGAAGACGAGGATCTTTGCACAGTTTCCCATGGCTCTAACAGTACTGGCTTTTGTGACCAGGGCCTCAGCTCGTTCCTTTTGTGTAATTTGTTGGTTTGGGCCCTGCAGTGAAGTAACAGTCTCCAGTTTCTGCCATTTGTCTCCTATCAGAATTCAACAGTAGCATTTCAGACAAAAAAATAGAAGTATTAGGGAGAGAGGAAACACCTAAGTTGCATGTTACTATTTCCTTAAATGGTAACCTTGTACCATAAAATGTACCAACATTTTATACCATTGTATAGCAAATTACCAAGCAACACATTTTTCTAAATTTGGTGGAAATACCAAGGAGTTTAGTAGAGCAATTAGAGAGGAGTCACTTGGAACTCTTCAGCTGGTTGTGTGGCTGGTGTGCCTCCACTATTCCTCCTTTTAAATGGTGATACTGCACTGCAGAGTTGAGATCATTAATTTATATTTGCAAAACACTTCAGGAGCTTTTATGCTTTTCAAGCATTAGTTGAAAGTCCCTCAGTAAGGAGGTCCCATTTGATTTGTCATACTTTGATTGCAGTGCTGTAATCTTGCATTGTACTATTTTTACTACAGAACCTATAATATTTATGTTGACTTTAAAGCACTTGATTTTAAAAAGCCCTGAGTTTATCTGCCTCAGTTAAAGTAGGGAGGTAAACGATGGATGTATGAGCCAAAGATGCAGACTACCAGTTGACTATCTATAGTGATACAGTATTTTACTTTGATTTCTTAAGATTTGGCCTGTTGTAGTAGTAGCAGTTACTATATATGCATCAGTTTACAGATGCTTCTAAATGGAATAAGCTTTGTCTAAGATATGCATGATTGTTTAATTGGTTAAAATGTAGTGTGTGTGGTCTCATTCTGCATATTTAATACAGAGTTGATTAATGAATGTTAACGTTGGAATTGCTTAGATTTAGTCATGACAACTTTTGCTGTAGCTATTAGACAATTTCAAGGGCTGAAGAACAACTGCTAATGAATGGACACTGCACCGTTCTGGCTGTCAGCAAATTTGTACAGTCATTTTTGTATAGTCTCAGATTGAATTTATACAGTCCTTTAGAAGATATTTACAGTAACTACTGTATTCAAGAATGTATTTTGGAAAAGACTTGGAAAGTCATTATCTTCAGACAAGCTATAGATGATGCTATGTATTTACTATATAGAAGTAATGCAGCTCAGTTGTGTAAACGTGGTTTAGGTTGCGAGCCTCAGCTGTGCAGCTTTGTAGCGTGGTAGTTGTGTGACATTGTAGAAATTGCTGTGACCACCCACTCGGGCTCCGGCATCCAGAGCTGCCAGTGGCCACAAAGTCGTCATAAGAGCTGAAATTTCGTCCTTTTCACTTCAGAAGGTTTCCTTCCTTCCTTTGCCCTCACTTGCCCGCCTTTTGTTTCAAATGTTATTTTGGAAGTTTTTTTTCTTGCAGGGTAAGAGCACAAGGAGAGAAAAAGCAAACTCCTTTCTCAGCAAGCTGCTGCCCTAGTGCTGGCAGTGATGGCACCTGCATCTCTCCCCATGGATGTAGTTTGCTCCAGGTTTCCTCATCCTTATCAGTGATGTTATGCAGGTGGAGGTTGGGGTATAATTGGGCTCTCCTCATTGATGTGGTGAGTTCTGTTATGAGTAGGGAAAAGATCTTCTGAACTCATCTGCATTCTTAGACTGCAAGCAAACCAATGGTTATTATCTGAAGGGACGTTTTATTCTGGTAGCTTATTAGCAATATTAATTCCACAGCTGCATACCTTTGTGCCTTTTTTGCCTGAAGTAAGTGTATATTCTCCTCGAACTTCAGAGAAGTTGTTAGGATGCTGATGACTGCACCTTGTTTTCCTCTTACCTGCCAATATTTTCTTTAATAAGCTTTTGTAGTTATGAACTCTCGCATAACATCTAGAAACAAGTACCTAACTAGGCACTAGGTGTACACTTCAAATGTTGGGCTGGTCATAGTATGCAGCTTTTTTGAATATGAAGCATGAGCAGGAAACTCAAATCATAATGTGTTTATTTTGTGTATATTAATTGCAGTATATTAGTTCAGTGGGGAGGAGTGTCTGGAGCGAACTTTTAAAAGCACAGCTGACTTATGTACTGGATCAGTCCCTGAAGACTGGTAGTGTTGTAAATTGGGTTCAATTTTTGAACTGCTCAGAATACCTCATATGTAAATAGAGTTGTCATGACTTAATCACAATGTGTTCATTGTAAAAAGTAAAGGAGCCACTGGCTGGCTCAGCTTTAGGCTTGTTGTTCTTGCCTCTTTTTGTAATTTTTTTTAAAGTAGGGTTTACAGCTAGAATTTTGAATGCCAAAGTTCTATTTATTAAATAATAATAAAAGTTTTCATTGTTAATGACTGGTATTTTTCCACTGGAATTTGTTTGTTGATGTTTGGGATTTGTATCCACAGAGCAAAATAAATTTTGTTACAAAAATGATTTCTTCATGATTCTCATTTGTCCAATATCTGGCACGTGACACAAGTGAATAAAGCTGGACTAAGGGCAGGAGCAAGAAAGGAGTCCTGAAACATCTTCCCAACACCCACCGCAACTTCCCTTCAGTGATCTGTAGTTCTGCCTGAATACCAGCTTACTGAGTTCTCTTCCTAGTATTAGTTTAAAAAAAAATCAAGGCCTTGGTAGCAAAAATATTATTACAGTGTAGTGAAAGGATTTTAGAGCAGAGTTCCTTGTGAAGTCCCTGATGCTTTTCTAGGCAGGTGTTCCTGTTACCTGTCTTGGATGGTGATTGGAGAGATCACAGGTGGGACTTCTTTTAAAGACTGAAGTTGACACAAAATAGTAGGCAGAAGTGTTATGGTATCTAGTTTCAAAGTTGCAGAAAGATTCATCACCTTTAGAACATGTGGTTCCCTTCAAAGCCAGCCACACAGGGAAAAAAAAATTGAATGGTGAAGCAAAAGCAGCACAGGGTCTGGCACACAGAACAAAACTGGTGATCAGAAAGGATGTGTGTTTTAAATTACTTTTCAGTTAGAAAGCACAGATGGATGGCTGCTGAGACTGAGCAGTAGTTAAGGCAGTCAGAAATCCCTGCTGCATGGAATGCTGCAAGTCACTGTAGTCCAACACAACCAAGCAACGTTGACATCGCTTCTGTGTCAAGTTAGCGCAGCCTGAGGAAAAGTCAAAGGTTAAGGAATTTAGTCAATGTAACAGGAGTCTTCACAAGTGCTGAGGAAGTGGGGTCAACCAAAATTGTTTTGTTTTCTGACAGCTCCCTCTGAGAAGTCCTAGGGCCTGTTTTGGAGCATTGAGCACTGAAAGGGCTTTGTGTGTAGGGTGCTGTTCCCAGCTTCCCCCTTCATGCTGCCTTGTGCAGAGCACGAAAGTTGAAGCTACCTCTTCTTTTCAAAGACACTGGGAACTTCACTTTAATTAGCTAATGCATTATCTGTGATAGAGATCACTTGCTTTTCTCCAGTCTTGTGACTGACTGTTGAATGATGGGCTTCAAACTCAATTAAAAACATTCTGTGCCCTGCATAAATGTATGTAAAGGGCTGCGCAGGTGCCAACTTTCCATAAGATTTCTGAGGTTGACCTTTTGTGAACTGCTTGAAGACAGGTTTAGGTTTCAAAGTGTCATGATTAAAGCACTGCTAACAATAGTAGTGGTAGAAAATGTTCTGTTGCCTTTATGCCACAAACAAAATACAACTCCAAATGTGGATAAAAACGAAACCTTAATAGCACTGAACATAACATGGCAGCATCTTGAATGAGGAAAATTTGCAACAGCTAAATCTGCAGTAGATTGTCTGCATTATGTAAATTAAGCAATTCTGCAGGATGTGCTAATGATGCTGGGCTGTTCGTTTTGTAAATACATGGGTTCAGTGTATTTGGATAATTTCCAAGTGGCAAAGGAAAGCTATAACATGAATGACTATACTTAATTACATTTTAGGAAGTGCATATTTCTCTTCCCATTTTGTGTGAGTTACTCCCCCTTCAGGGGTGGCTGCTGCTTTTCTCCTCCTGTTCTTGGTGTGACAGGTCTGAATTCCATGGAGGTAAAGGCTTCAAGATAGGGAGTTGAATCCTGCCCAGTTAGTGAGGAACCCGATAGGTTCAGCTAATGCTCCAGGACTCTTTCATGAGTGGTTTGGCAGCTCCCCCAAAGGATGAAACCTGTGGGTATTAATAGACAGAAAGCTGATTTACTACTCTGTGTACCTGTGAAAGCATTTGTCTGGAGAAAGGCAAAAGGGAAACTGTTGTCAAGTTCTGGTTGAGAAAAATGTTACCTGTTGCTGAGAAGGTGAATTGTAACACCAAAGGCCGTGGTAAAGAGTTTTCTGACTGTAAGCTCCTCGAAGGGGAACTGATTAGTAATTCAGAATCGAAAAAAGCTCATCTCCTCATTCTCAGTTAAAAACCGAGAATACAGGTAGTCCCTGACTGTCAGGGAGATGCCAAAATCCCCTCCCAGACCAAACATGTATTGAGCTTTGTGGTGGCCTCAGGTGCCAAGCTGGAGGGAATTTCAGAGCTCTGCTGCTGTCAGCCTCCATCAGGGCAAGGGTGCAGCCATACCATGGCCCAGTGTAGGGCTGGTTCCCCACTGCCCCAGCTCCAGGGCTGAGCTCTGTCTCGGGGGTGTCAGGACCCAGCCCCCAGCTGTTGAGCTACAAAGCTGGCTGCGCTGCTCCAGTGTGGGCTGAGCCAGAGGCCGGATTTTCCTGGTTTCTCAAGAAGCCCACTTGCCCTTCCCAGCACCAGCAAGATGCAGCTCACTAAGGATTTTGGCTGGCTGTGGCACAGGCCCTGCAGCCTGTTGCTTCAATCACGCAAACATAAGCCTTATCCCCCCTATGTTACCACAGGAGGCAGAATGTGAAGCCAAACTAGCCTTTTACCTGTTCCTAAGACCATTGGGACCATACTGAGCCAGCAGAGAAAAGTAGTTCAAAATGTCTGCATCTGCAACTGACCACTTTCTGAGACAACAGTTCTTTTATACTTGTCAATTGTAATGATTTGTTATTAGGGAAAAAACACCCCTCTTTAATCGCTAAATTTGAATGGGTTAAAACTTTTTTTTTTTTCTTTTGCTATTGATTCTCTGATGTCAAATTAATTGCTATTCTTTTTTTCATGGCTGCTGTTTGATGCCCATGTTGTGGAGCAGGCATATTATAGAAACCAATTTGGCTGAGATCTTGAAGCTAATGCAGTAATTGGAGCAAGGACTCATTACACTCTCTGTAATCATATCCACTTTCATTCATTTACCAAATTATTTTGCAAGACTCTGGTCACTTCCAGACTCTTTTTATAAATTTGTATTTCAAACCATAGGGATCAGGTATGTTACATCTGGGCTTGGGGCTGAGGGAGGACAGGGAGGCAGCACCTAGCTGTCTGCTTAGACATGGACGTTCACAAGAGCAAGAGGGCATGCCTTTCTAAAGGCAATTTGGGCAACAGGATTTAATGGACTGATGCATTTTATAACCACCTGCTGGGTTTGATTTTATAATGGTTAAATCTGACAATGCCTAATGTATTGTCAGTTAGCTCAGGGGAGGGAGGGAGCTCTGATCAGAGTGAGTGATGACACAAACTTTTTCACATGATCCATATGCATGGATACTTGATCTGTTCAAGAAGCTGGTGTTGTCTTGGTGCATTTGAGCCCAGTGTTTTAAGGCAGTCCAACAGCAACACCAGTGCCTGGGGCAAGTCTGGAGCTGTGGAGCACCCATGCAGTGGGACAAGATTGGCCAGTGAAGACCCTCTGTCCCACTGCAAATAAAATCCTAGCTGTGAGACAGGCTCTCGAGTCTGATACATCTCTCAGGCATCCTGGTGGCTTTCAGACCTTGAGAACAACCACCAAAATCTTCAGTTCAGCCACTTGAAAGCTTCCACAGGATTTTCAGACTGAGCTTTCTTCTCTGCAAGCTCAGCTACACAACAGCACATTGGCTCTCACACCCCTGGTCAATCCAGACAGCTCCTTGACCTTTTTTCTGGAGTGGAAGGGCCCAGTTTCTGGGCTCTTCTTTGGTCAGTAACTCTGTTATGATAAACACGATTTACTGGCAGGTTAAAGCCACAAAACCACCAACTCCCAGAAAAATCATCCCTGAAGTATTACAACAATAACCAGAAGCTCATCAGAATTTAGCCATTTGCAGCTGTGCTTTTGCCCGCTATCATGGGAGCTCATCATCTTGGGGAGAGAAGATAAAGGTTACAGCTGTGAGGGAGCTTGTGCAGATGTATGCTGCCCTGCAGGGAGCTCTGCTGAAGGAGGGAGCACTTCGAAGGGCTTTGATTGATGGCATAATCTGATCAGCCCCCAGACACGCCTCATTATACAAGGCAGTGACAATCAGATCATTAGTTACATTATTGCCTGCTGCCTTAGTGCCCGTGAAATAGCGAAGATAAGTAATAGGATATTTTTAGTTTAAATTATGGTTTGAACATTTTAATTAAAAGCTGATTATAATCCATCCGTTTCTAACGCCCTTTCCCTCACCCTTATTCATAAAAATTAATTACTACCATCAAGAGCTAGTGAGTGAGTGTATCCTACTCCTGGCAAGCAGTAGCTTTGGAGCCTGTGTTTGCTGCTGCCCAAGTGGCTAGGTGCACAGAGCCAGCCCAAGTTGTGTGCTCAGGCAAAACTAGACAGGCCAGGCAGGTTAACAACCTTCACGGTGCTGGGTATGGCCCAGCATGGGGTGAGCTGCAAGTCCTTTAAAAGTGAGGGGCTCCTCAGACCCTGGTGTCTCAGGCGTCCATTTGTGTCTTGGAGGTGAGAGAAGCTGAAAACACCTCTATTTTCACCAATTTAAAAAGCAAATATTTTTTTCAAAGTGCTGGCATTTTCAGAAAGTCCCAAATCTTCCTCCAAGCGTTGCTGCAGTTGCTGTGGAAGTCAGCACATAAACTACCCCAAATGGCTGAGAGAACAGCTGACAGTGTGAGCATCCCAGGCAGGGTAGAACTAAGTAAGTGCAGCCTGACTCCGAAATGTATTGAGAATGTAAGAACAAATACAAAACTGATCCTTTTTTAGAAAAAATTGACCCCAAGTCATTGGCTAAACTTTGCCTTGGCCTTCTCAAGGCTCATCGCTGATCCCAGCCTGTGTAAACAACAGGAGACCTTGGCCTTAATGTACCTCATTTGGGAATTAAGCTCTTTCCAGCAGCTCTGGAGTTCAAAGCAGAAATGCTTCCTCTGCCAAAGAGAAACCAGCAATTTTAACTGAAAACTTTTCTCAATTGTAAAAAAAAAAAAAAAAAAAAATAAAAATGGATGGGATGCTACTGTTATTTCCCCCTGGGAAGTGCATATGGTGTAGTGCATTCATCAGGAAGGCTGGAAAGCAGCTCCTGGTATGGGTTCGGCAGAAGGAAACAATTGCTGCCTTGATGAAAGCAGCCCTGGTGTTTGGGGTACAGCACCAATGTATTTGAGAAGGTTATCTACCCCATCAGGTGTCTTTTTCTGTTTGAGGATGTTTGAAGCTCATAGGGACCTTGGTCTTAAGCAGCTTTGGTGCTGAGGGGTACATATTCAACAGTAAGGCTGTTTCTACCTTTCAGGCACCAAACTTCCTGTCCATCCCATGAGTATGCTGCTGCATGGGGGTTGCTCTATGGTGCTGGTTTAGGGTGAGCAAGGAAGATCCCAGGGAGCAGTGCTAACCTCCTGCCTAGGAATAAGCCCTTCCCGTGTCACTGGGGAACCTTGGATTCAGTTCTTCTGAGTCTGAGGAGGTACAAGCCCACAGCAGCTACTTCCCAGGGGAGCACCTTAGCTATGAGTTTATAGATCATGGTAAAACAGGCAAAGCATCTTGCTGAAGATCAGAGGCCACCATGCAGCTAGCAAGAAAGAATGGATTTCAAAGGAGGTATCCTGCCCATGACCTTCAAAAGTTTTGGAGGAAATTTGAACAAGGCAGCTGGATGTATCTAAACGAATGTTTGACTGTGGGAGTGCAGGACAGCATTCTGCTGCAAATCCCCATTACACAGGAGCCTCTCCCGAAGCAAGTTGATTTGGGGCAGAGGCAGGAGACATTCAGCCATCTTTGTGTTTCCTGTGAATCAGCTTATGCGTCTTTTTGCTCCATATAACAGGAGGCACAAACCCTTCTGGTGGTCATCCAGGCTGGGTTTTCAGTTTCCCATACCCAAAGCAGGACAGTTTGGCATTGCTACACTTGGCATGGACATACGTTTATGACTGAGACCACTTGCAGGGTAATGGAACAGTGAAAGCTGTCTGGGATTGGGACTTAACAGCTTATTTGAGTGTTTCAATTTTATTTGTGGTTTTCTAAAGCCCCAGGGGATTTTTTTGTACAACACAGAATTGGTAGCAAGCCCCTCTACTGTTTCCACAAATGAAACAAACTCAGATTGTTTGTAATATAACAAAGCAAAAGAGTAAATCAAAGACCTTGATCACATAAAGTAAGAACATCTAGTTCAGGAAAGATATTCAAGTCCTTTTTCTAAAAAAGCAAATAACTACACCATTACAGGCAAATTAACTGACAATTGAAATAGAACCCATAATTCATCAGTTTGTCATAGGAGACAGTGCTGAAAGCCTTCCTAAAGTCAGGGTGATATCACCCATTGCTCTCTTCTTGTCCACCAAACAAACAATTTTGTTGTAGAAGTCTATCAGGTTGGTTACACATGATTTCCCCTTCATAAATCAATGCTGACTACTCCCAATCTTTCTCTTGTCTTTAGTATGTTCAGAAACAGTTTCAAGCATAACTTGGTCCATCATCTTCCCAGGGACAAAGGTGAGACTGACCAGCCTGTTGTTCCCTGCATTCCTTCTTTTTGCCTTTGGATGCCATTTGTGTTTGGATGCCAATGACATTTGGTTTCTTCCAGTCCTCAGGACCTTCTGCTGTGACTGTCCAAAGATTATCCACAGTGGCCTTGCCATGACTTCAGGCAGCTCCCTCGACACTCCTGGCTACACCTCATAGGGCTCAAGGATTTGTGCATGCCCAGCTTGTTTAAGTGCCTAACATGAGCCTCCTCCGTGGCAAGTAAGTCTTCATTGCCCCATGTTACAGTGAACAGCTCACAAGCCTGGAAGATGAACTAATCTTTTCTAGCTACAGCTGCTTTTAGTGCTTCTGTTCACCGGTTTGTGTACTCCTTCCATTCATTCACAAGTAAGAGTCTTTTCCCCAGCTCTGAGAGTGGCAGCCATTGCTCCGGTAATTTAGCTCATTCAATTAAATAAGTTAAAACTTCAGTGCATTTTGCAGGTGATAATGCTAACACGATTTTTTCCCGTCTTTCAAACTACTTGACCCTAAAAAATGAAGTAAAATGCTCTGAAAGTTCACTGTTATTCAGAACTTAAGCATGCATCCAGTAAAAAATCCTCTGAATTAGAAGAGCTGTGGGGGCTGGATGTTTCACCTCTGTGCTTACAACACACCTTTCCCTCCCCATTTTGTCAGCTGTCTGTTAGTTTTTCTGTGAGCTGCTCAATGCCAGACCAAAGCCTTTCTGTACCTTTGCAAGAGATACACCATGTTGGGAGACCCTCCTGAAATTATTTGCGACTACATTTTGTCCAAGGAATTTTTTTCCTTCTTTTAAGAGACAGGAGTTATGCTTAGTGTATACGAGACAAGTTAAGAAGAAAGAGAAACCCCAGTGTCATCTCCCAGTTGCTAAGCACTGATTCAACCTCACTCACACCAAGAGCTGGCACTGTGGAGTGCCCACAGCACACAGACCGGCCTGCCAGGCTGAATATACAGGAATACAGTGAATTGTTGCTTCTCCCCTCCAGCCTGGGGTGGAGTGATTAAGGAAGCAGTAAATCAAGTGTTCACTGCCATGCCATCTGAACACTTGTGGACTCTTTATCAAGAGCTGTCATACAGAGCTCATCATCAGGGCTTTCTTCCATTCAGAAAGGAAGAGTCCTTTACATCTGTAATTCTTACCATTGCCACTCAATTGTGGTTTATTAACACATAAACAAGCAGCCAAATTTTCAGTGGATCAGATGCAGCAGCTAACAAAGCCTCTGTTTTCCCCAAATTTGCTCTCCCAGATTTCAGACGTGAGAGAACATTTAATTGCTTGTCACAACCTTGTAACATAGGTCCTTTTGAAACCTCACATGATAGTCAGAAATCACATATACACACACAGAGCCCACTTCACAGCTTGGTTCCCTGCAGGTCTTGCATTATATGCATTTTGTTGGGGCTTAGTCTAACCTTTCTCCATGGTTATTTACAGTACTCTGAGAGAAGTCCCTCACACTGTGTGACAAGGAATGTGAAGTCTGGATGGACACCAAAACACAGAGCCAGCGGAGCACAGAGGAGCTGGCAAGGTCCACAGGATCTCCATAGCAGGAGAAAAGGGATGGAGAGAGGCCTTCACCCAGTGATAGATGGTTTGCAACAGTCAAGCGTGATAAACAGTCAAAGCTTAGCTCTGCCTTGGACATCTGGAGACCAGCCATTTGTGTGGCAATTCGGTCTCAACTGGTTGAAATGACGATAAAAGGAAGTTTCATGGTGAGGCAGTCTGGAGCTGCAGTAGGGACATTTTCTGTGTCTTAGGTTTAGGGCTTCACATAGATGTTCAGAAAGAATTTGTAAAAATATCACCATGCTGTAATACTATTATTTATACGCACATTAATGCAAAGCACGACACAGTTTCTAATGAAAGCAAAAAAAATCTATTACATACACTGACCTTCTAATAAAAAGAAATTAATTAGCCCTGCACTTAACACATTCTAAATCTGACTTTCGAATGCTTTGGATTGTTTCAGTGCATGGAGTGAAAAATTTGTTTCTTCTTGACACGAACTAACCAAGAAGAGTTCAATCTTGCATCTTTGGCATGCCTAAAATGTATTTCAGAGGCACCATGTCCTGGAAAATAGGTACAAAATGCTGAAATGTGGTGCTGCCTGTTCTGTTTGGGGTGTGCTGGACAACTTCGGGCAACTTGCTCCATCTCAGTGCCTCAATGTATGTGTATGCCAAGTGGAGATTGTACAGGGTCCTTTGGAAAGCATCTTGACACCTGTAGTGGGTCTGTCTGA
>VYZX01002307.1:26933-47063 GCA_013401335.1 Brachypteracias leptosomus | reverse complement strand
GCACCGGGCACCCACCACACCTAATCAATAGAGTCAATAGATTCCAGTAAGCAATTCATTTGATCCTAAACACCCTGTCTCTAGCAAATTGAGTTACTCTGTGACAGACAATGAAAGATCTTGTGGGACTCCTGTGAGAAAATAGTAATGGCAGTTTATATACCTGTTGATCCAGTGCTTCAATGTAAGTGCCCCAGTCTCAAAGTTTATCTCACCACAGTGACAGATTTTGCAACTAGAGCCTGTCTGCCAGCCAGTTCAGAGTAGTGAGCATCCCATGTTGCTAAAAAAGCTGCTTTTTGAAAACTACTGGTAATCATCAGCCAGGGACAGTCTGTCACTTTGTACTTTCTCTGGTCCTGCAGAATCTCTGTGTTCAACATCTACCTTGTACAAGTCACTAAGGGCAAGTGGGACTTTCTGAGACAATCCTAATGCTGTCACTACCAACAGACAACATCAACAACACTGCCAAGGTGGCAGTTCTTCTACTTAAAAAAGCTTGTTAAAAACTATTGGGTTTAGCCATAGCAGAGACTGTATGCACCTAACAAAACAGCTTGAACTAAGTGTAATGAATGAAACTTCTTTTGACACCTTTCAGGAAGCACTTCTCAGCAAGAATGGAGAAAAATAATATTCAGCCTGAGTCCTACGTGAAATCCTTTGTTAGATGCGATTTGACAGTTAACATAAGGTAGAAAAGCATATGATCCCCAAGCAGGCAGCAAGCTAATAGTATTATGGGATCACCAGTGGAAAAAAAACAGTCAGAAATTAAAATAACATAATATTTGTTGACTCCCACCAGAGGTCAGTCACATCATAGAAATAAAATGAAAGTTACCAGTATTCTAAGTACACATTGATTCACATATGATGGAAATTGAAACTCCATTTTTGACCCAATTTAAAGTTTTATTTCTATGTGTCTTATTATATTATTCATAGTTGGGATACTTGTATCCTGCTTTAATAACATGAGTGCAGGAGAAAACACAGAGTAAGAAAAAGAAACAAGTAGCTGAGTAAACTTCAGTTTGGCTTTTTGTGGCTGAGAAAGTACAAGAAACAATTCTGTAAAAACCTAAGGCACTGCTAACTACAACTAATGCTCTTGATCAAACTGTGTATGATGGACATAGACGGAAATAAGCTAGCACATTTCACCACGATAAATTTCTTGAGCTGAAAGTCACAGAGAAGTCAGAAGTAGGATTTGTTCTTAGCTATGTAGCAGAGCTAGACACCTTGCATAAAGGAGCTATGATGTACGCCTTGATTAATCAAGACTCCTAGTAGTTAGCAAAAATTTATTACTTTTCTAACTAAACTAAAACACCAACATAACAGAGATTGCAGTGCTAAATATAATCTCAGAATCCAGAGAAAATTACAACTTTATGCACTTAAATGTGAATAGTCCTATTTAAATAAAAGGTTTCTATCCTTAACATGTAAAAGAGTAATTAAAACATTTAAATAATTAAAACATCTTTCTGTTATATTTAACTTTTTTTTCTGTACTCAGCAATTCTTAGACCACATCTGTAATAATGCACCCAGTTTTGGGTCCCCAACACAAGAAAGGAATCAAGAAAATGGGAGTAAATTCAGCAGAGGACCACTAAGAAAAAGCCATGAACCTCATAGCTCACCCTGCTTTGTCTCAGAAAGTCCCTTCTAATCTGAATCATCCTCTTGTATTATCTTATGATCTTGTGAATCTGTCCTACCACCTACAGACCATCTCTTTTCCAGGAATAATTTTTAGGCAGTTCAAGTCACCCTATTTCAAAAGAATGAGGTAGAATAAGAAAAGATAAAAGCAACAAGGATGATAATTTGGATTTATAGATTAGGTCTTAGATAAGATACAAAATAGGATAGATCTATTCAATCTGTGAAAGGGATGGCTGAAAAGAACTATGAAAGCATGAATGACACACAGAAATTGAATAGAAAATTATTATTTGCTACTTGCCATTAAAAAGGGAGCGCATGGATTACCAGATGTATGTTTTAAAAGTAATGAATGTAGATGCTTTTCTGTAGGACTTTAAAAATAGCATTCAGTGTTGTGGGATGTTTTGGAGATCAAAAGTTTAGGAGGATAGATAAATGCTGGGGGTACATATCCATGATCTGAATATAACCTTTAGTACAAGAATCTCATAGTTTATAATTGCCAAAAGATACAGTATCAAGGGGAAAATAATATTTTTTTTCCTTATGTTCTTTGCACCTACCTTTGCTAAAAGCTTTGGTGGAGTATAGTGCTTGTGGGACCTTTTCTATGAGCAAGTCTCTAATTCATGACCGTCGAAAAGCATAGCATAGAGTGGGAAAGGTTGTGTGACTTCATTCTTTACTCTCTCTACACCTACTTCTTGTATTGTTGTATATGGAATGTAGTGCTTCTGGAATGACCAGGTATGATTGTTACGGTCTTCAAGATCATATAGATTAAACCTTAGCATAGGCTTCTAAGAAAGGAAACAAATTGAGCAAAATTTTTTGCTGGTAGGTGATATGTTTTGGAACTGTACAGTTTCTGCCCAGTAAATCATCTTCAAAGTGATACCCTACCCATTTCTTCTCAGTTCCTTCTGCTAAAGAATCATCTATTGGCAAGGGCAGGAATTACACTGCAGGAAACAGCTCCTCAAGCATTAGATTCTTTTTATCAAGAGAACAGAGTAAGAAAACATTTTTACTTATTTGATCATGCATAGATACCAGCTACAAAGGGTTAGGTTAGCTTTAATGAAAGAAATCAAGAGCTATCTCTAGAGTTGTAGTTCCACAATTCATGGGATAACTTCCCACTATTTGCATTGTGACGACACAAACGTAGTGATGATGATGTAGCTGTAGTGAGTTGGATCAGGAAATTGTTCTGTCTGAATGATAATCCAAGAAATAATAGCTGTTCAGTTAAGCAGCAAGTTCCACGCTGAAAGTCACCATTAAGCTGCACAAACAACTGGAGGAGGGGAAAAAAAATTGAAGAGAAAGCCAAGCAGAGGTCGTGCCATAAATGTCTGTAAATTAACAGTTCGCATATGTACCTGATGACTCCAGGCTGATGGAGCTGGATCCAGTGGAATGTGTTTTGTGACTCGTATTTGACGTATTGGCCAGTGCGTAACACGACACTCCCCAGTTCTTTCAGTCCCTCAGCAGGGTGCACTGGTCTCTACCAGCGAGGCGCAGCTACAGCCAAATGCCTCAAAATGTATCTCGTGTTAAGATACTTAGCTTGACAGCAGCGTCGTCTCGGGGACATGGGGCCAGCACTCCCCGGAGACCCTCGGAGCGTGTAAAAACCTCCCTTCCTTCCTGACACAGGTTTCGGGCCCCTTCATGGTAGCGGGGAGGGTGGCTTGCTGCTACCTCTGCAAACCTCCCCTCCGCCCGCCGCCATCTCCCTCAGGGAGGAGCGGGGCTGGGGCTGGAGCGGGCTTGGGGCTGGGGCAGGGGCCGGGCCAGCCACCGACGGGATGCCCCAGGTGGGGCCCGCGCCCCGTTGCTACGGCACGCGGTCCCGGCTTCCGTCCGCCGGTGTCTCGCTCCAATGGGCGCGCGGTGGGGGCGGGCCCGCGGGTTGCCCGGGAGACGAGGTTGGTTTCTCCGCGGTGGCGGCTAGGGTTGTGTTCTCGGCGGTGCGGGCGGACAGGTGAGGACCGGCGGCTGCCACCACCGGCGAGCGGGGCCTGGGCTCGGCAGCCGTGCCGGGCTGGGCAGGAGGAGTGCGGTGTGATGCGGAGTGTCTCGCCCGGCCACCCCGGCTCCGGCGGTTGAGACCGGTGCGGGCCCAGTTCTGCCGTGGGCGGCGGTTCGGTGGGGCTCGGCCGGGCGGCGCGGCCCTGCCCTCGCCTGCGGCCTTGGTGACGGGGCGGCCCTGGGGAGCTTTCGGGGCTTTGGGCGGTTGTCCAAAGTATCCCGGAGCGGGCTGGCGGTATTGCTGGGGTTTTGCCTCGGTTTGGAGACTTTCCTGCTGTGTGCGTATCGCTGTACAAACGGGCCTGTGTGCGGAAACATAAAATCGGTGAAGGCGGAGGCAGCAATTTTGGAAGAGGCAAACTGCGTGGAAAACGCTTGCCCTCCGTAGGGAAGGAGAGCTTTGGGCTTGTTTATACTTCACATGCTTTTCCCAGCTGGGACAAGTGTGGGAGAGGGGAGCGAAAACGTGCTTAGAGAACTAAAAAATTATTCAAGTGCAAAGACGAACTACAGAATAAGCTTATGAAATTTAAGACAGCAGACTCAACAAATGGAGAAATAAATATTTAATTTTTTTTTACATTAGTAAACTCTTCTGATATCCTAAGAGATGTTGCTTTATGTAAAATTGGTTGTGCAACAGTTTGAGAAACTGTTTTGAAAATGGCAGGCATGAAATGAAAGTCTGAGTGAGATCTTTAATGATTTAGAATGCTGTAGTAAAGATCATAGTCCTGGATTTTAAAATAAAGGCCATAGTAATTAATCACTGCATGATCTAGAACATAAATACCTGGAAATTTCCTTTTGAAGCTCCAAAACTGGTTGTTTAAAGAATAGTTTTCTGATGGCCATGCACTCAGTCTTTCAAAAGCATCATAGGCTAGAAAGTCTGTTGTGTCTCTTCCTCACTAATTCTGGGGTTTAAATCCCTTCTGTGTTAGGAGTGTAGAGCTTTCTGGTTTTATGCCTCATTTAAAAACTGCAATGCCAATTTCCTGCTATTTGTAAGAGCATTTAGGGGGAAGAATTCTGATAATAAACACATAGTAAACAATTAGATGTTCTTCAAATTTCAGCAAAGTGGTATTTTGCTGAAGTTACTCATGGTAAAGCATATTTCTAATTGTCTTAAATTAAGTTCAAATTTCTAACCTCTGCACTTCCTATTTTTTTGTAATCCCAAAATAGGGGAAATTCACTTAGGTTTCTTTCCTGATTAAAGGCACAACTGTATACGTTACTCATATATTTTAAGGTTTCTGTTAGAGAACAAGAGCTTGTATCAGTCAGGCTAACTTTGTTTTATCGTTACTTATGTTTTGCATACCAGAACTTTTTAAAAGCTTCAGTTAAGACTATGGTCATCTTTGGCTAATTGTTGTAACCCATATGGAGACGTGGTGATCTAAAGAACTTGCAAAGGTGATGGGGAATATGAATGGAATAATACAGATAATGCAAAAATTTTAAAATATCTTGGGGGCATTGTTTTACTCGTGATTTATTTGGTAACTTATTAAGTATTCTACTTGACAAGATATCTACTGTCTTCTTCCATCTCTCTGTTTCAACAAAAGTGTCATTCTTGGATTTACTGAGTACCTCTGGCTATTTAAAGGACCCATAATACAATGATAAGCTTGTAATTTAGTCATCTGCCATGAGGAAGATTTCCACATAGCAAGAGCAACATAAGAAAGTCCTCACTGAGTTTGACTAATGGTCCACTTAACTCAATGGGCAAATATCATTTCCTATTACCACTGTTAGGAAAAATGTAACTCAAGGAAAGCACTGTTTCCTTTTCCTGCAGTTTGTGAGTCAGAGCTGATGTGGACAATAATAGTTACTTCAGCAGATCCTTGTGAAGATATCGTGTAACTCACGTATTTTGTTATATAAGGCAGAAGATATCCAGCACAAGAAGAGAAGTAAATATCAATATAGCATTTGAATTACAGCAACTGACTAGGAGAATTGCAAGTTCGCCTGTAGGGTACAGGCAATTCAGTGACGTGTTGTTCAGGCTAGCAATTATTTATGGTAGCAGCTGAGCTGTAGTCTCGGCACTGGAGAAGGGTGGAAGCTTTGTACAGTATTCTTCGCCCTGTTTAAGCCCTGTAGTAAGTACCTTGGCTGAATCCACTGGGGCCATTTATTCTTTATCCTACTCTAGCATTGGTTGGAGAATTTGGGTTTGCTTTGATGTGTGGGATTTACTAGATTAATGCTAAAGGCTTGTACAGTTTTGCTGATTTCTATGTTGTTAACAGTGTCATATGCTAGCTCTCAAGGTAGTCTCAAGTGTGGAACTCATCTCTTCTGTTATTTTCTGACATTTGATGGTGTTTTCATACATGGTGATGACCTTGACTGACACTGTTATCTCTGCTAAGGCTCCTCCGAATTTTAGCTTGGTCTACTTTGTTCAGCTGTATGTGGGAGGCTGTGTGCAAGCAAGCAAGTTCATAATTAGTAATTTTGAAAATACTACTCAGTAATTAATCTTTCTATTCAGTGTCCAGTGTCTAATTTTATATTTAATGATGGGGGCTGCTCTCAGAAGCAGTTGGAGTGGAAAAGCATTAATTTTTTTTTTATTTCTTGTGCTGTATATTATAGATTTTATATTGGTGAGCTAAATACTGCCTTTTCCCTACTTAAGGAAACTTTTTTTCTTAATGGTTCTACTGACTAGAAGTTTGGTTCAGGTACAAGAACCTGTATCTATTTTACAGCCTGTGTAGCTAATTTGAACCCAGCTTCTACTTTCAAGTACTGAGAAGAGCTCTGTAATCGTCGGTTACTAGCCTACAGCACATGTTTTATACCCGCTGGCTATGAAGGGGCATGTAGTTGTATCCCATTCAGATTTCCAGAAAGTGGAGTGCAATCTTGTAGCAGTTAAGAGATTTATTTTTTTGGAGGTGATTGTGGTGTTTGGTTTTTTTGGGGGTGTTCTTTTTGCTTTTGTGGTTAAAGCACAAGTGGCCCTGAAGTGTCTGAACAGAACTGTTAAATTGACTGCTCTGTAAAAATTCTTGGGGCAGAAAATCTCCATGTTTTAGAACATTAGCTTGGAGACAAACTTTTAAAAAGTTGACCTGTTTTTCTAATAATATCAATTCTCTCTTTTCTGTGTCCAGCTTTAGCTAGTTTTCCAAATTTGGAAAATTATTAGCAGATATGTGAGAGGGTACAGTTTGTACAAGATGGTATACAGCTTGATGTCATCCACACTTTGGCTATTCAACCTCTCTTACCTCACCAGGTACATTAACAAATACATACAGTTGATGAATAGCACAGGGACATGACCAAGATCTGGAGGATTTAAAATATTATCTTGAGTTTCACAGCTAGAGAGAATTACTACTTTTTTTTTTTTTTCCATTTTTTTTTTTCCCCTACTTTCAGGTTTTGTCTCTGTGGGTTTGTTTGCATTTCAGATGCTGAACTTCTTTTCTGCTAAGGAAGGTTCTTGGAACATTGAGTTAAATATACTGAGGAAGTGGTTTTGTTATTTCTTATATCTGCCATAGAAATGTACTTAAATAAATATAAATTAAATAACAAATACTATTATCTTAACATCCAAATTAGCAAAATATAGTTTAAAAAGTGATTATTAATATTTGCTTTAAAATGTGTTCATTATCATTCCAGACAGGGCTGTTATAACCTGAACTTACTATTATCTAACGTGTTTCTGAAGAATACCTTAGAATAGAGTAACTTAGCTAGACATAGATAAAACCTATGGGCGTCATACAAAAAATACGTGCAACATCTGTTTTGCTACATTAACTATTTGCTGATAGACTGAACATTCTCTTTGGTAGGCACTTCAGCTTTAAGTACATTCAAATGTCATAAGTGTTATAAGATTATGAAACTGAGACAAGCATTTCACTATAGACATAGCTTTATGAATAAAGTTATAATTTTTCTCCATACATGCTGTGTGCCCTTTTTGTCTTTTTTTGACCAAGGAATTTGAAAATTAAAGTTATTTAACTTTCCTTTTTCTTAGATGTTGTATGTATTCTTCACAGAATTTGAATGGAAGCATCTGCTAAGCCATAGTAACGGTGGCATTGTGTATACAAACATACTTATTTGTATTTTTTCTTAAAATATGTTAATATATTTTCTTTAAAAAAAAGGACTGTAACATTTCATTGAATTTATTTTTCAAGATTCAGTTGTGAAACATCCTCAGGAAGATACGTGATCAAGTCCAATCACTACTATTGTTGGCAGCTAAAGTCTAATCTCCTCTATAAACTGATAAAGCTCAGTCTTAAAAATAGCTAGGTTTTTGTCCTTGTACTCCTGGGGGAAGGTTGTTCTAAAGTCTTATCCTGGTGCAGATCTGGTGATGATGATGCTGTTACACATCTGTTACTAACAGCTTATTCTAATCACTGTGAGGTAGCCTGGATGTCATGTATGTCATCTTGTCCTGATAAATCCGTACAGCTTGTTGGGAAAGAGCAAATGAGGGGAAAAATAAAAAGGACAACCCCTTAGAACCCTGCTTATGTTTGTGCCATTAGTAACTTGGGAGGAGTAGGGGAAATCTTAATTTTTAACTGACCTCATGTGACATAGCATCACTGAGACATAGGCTTGCTGCGTCATTTTGTACGATTGCTTATTGCATAGCTTTTCTGTAAACACTGTATTTTAAGATATTTAGGATCATTACATGCATCATATTCTCAACGTAAAAGTTTGTAAAGCATTAAAACCTGAGGCTTTTTAACTTACTTATTTACTATAGGTACTGGTGTAATGAATTTACATAATGCTATACAAATTGTGAAAGTAACTAATTCTTACACTCTCATAATTTAAGGAATTTTTCAAGTATTTTGCTCTTGGGGTTTTTGTTGTTTGATTTTTGTTATGAAGTTGGGAATTCATATAATGAATTTTGTGGCTTCAGATATCACTTCTGTTTTACCTTTCTGACTGTTTTAGGTTGTTTGGTATTTATGCCCAGTCAGCCAAACTTTGGGACCAAGTATTCAGCTATTTTATCTGCAGTACTGCAGGTAGTAACCTCCACAAACCGTCACTATTCTCAGATTGCACATTCTTCCTTATTATCATATGAGGAAGAACCACTAAAAGCAACTGACAAAACCCAATTCTAACTTACTGCTACTGGATCATATCTCAGAGGAAATTTCACAGAGTTTGAGCTTTCTGTCCTGTCTAATATCCACACTTAAGATAACTGAAGATTGTCATTATCAATAAAATAAGTCTTCGCTTGGAATGAAATCCTCTCTTACTTGAAACTAGAAGGAGTTTCTGATTCTGAAGTCACATTGAGCTGTTCAATATTCAACTTTTTGGACAACAGTTTGATTTAGGAATCCAAATAAGGATTCAGGAACCTTGTGTTGGTGGCTGGATTGATCCATCATCACTGCAGACAGTGTTCTTCAAACAGTAGTTCTGTGAATATATACCATTTCTGTTATCCTTGACAGATGATGCTCATAAACTGGAGAAGAGATTCTATCTCAATATCTCTGAAACTAAACATGTTACCACTGGGTAAAGTTGAAAAAAAAATTTAGTTTTCAGTATTTAGGATAGAGTTTTTTGCAGGATCAACACTTTATATGAATGTTTCCCCAAACTTATATGTCCGGTCACGTTTCTACAGTGGCACACAGCTCCTTGTGACAGCAGATTCTAGAATTATGCAACATGGATTGCAACCCTCATAAAAGTTGCTTCTGTGTATAAGTGGAAATTCCTTATATGAACAAGATTACCTCCTGTATGACTTACTAAGCTAATAAACTACGTACTCCATCCATCACCTTCATCTGCCTAGTTTGTATTCTTCCTCCTGAGTCAGCAAGCTTCTTTGAATCCCTGTAGCTCATGGTTTTAGAGCTCACAGCTGTAGGATCCAGTGCCTCACTGAGCACCCAGGCAGCTGTTGCTATACTGAGCTCCCCAGTCCTAGTCACTCTCCATCTCCACAGTGTAGCTTTCACCTTATGAACCATCTTTTACTCCACTCACTTGGAAAGGTGGTGAAGTTTATCAAACAGAGCAATAGAGGAAAAACCTGAAAAATGGTCTTCTAGACCTTCCTTTGTCTTCTCCTGTTGGGAAGAGACAGGTTTTCATTACACTGTTAGGATGGAGGACACCAGAGACTCAGTGAAGAGAGGAAGTTTTCAGAACCCATGGCTAGTTGAATGTTGTTAGATTCTCAAAGATAGTATTGCAGTGGCAATTGCTTCCCACTACTGAAAGTTATACAGTGAGAAGGCAGAATTGGCCATAAGCATTCAAATTGAGGCTCTATAGATCAGAATCCCAGCATAGGGGCTTCTTGTGAGCTTACAAGACTCTCTGACCTGATCATGATATGGCATCAAGAGTGCTGCACCTCTACATCTTCCATTCCAGCAATGTACAGGCTCTAGTTGGCCTGACCAGCTCATAACTTTTGCTCTGCAGTCTCCACCTTTTACTCTCTTTCCTTCCCATGCCTATGTGTAAGCCAAGCTGTGCTATTGTACAGCTGTGTATCCTTGGGTCAGTCTGTATGAAAACAGTGCAGTCAGAAGAAAGCACTATGAGAAACCTTGTCTGGGGCCTCCATCCATGCACCTTCTGCCCCCTGACTCTAGAGCTGCATTGGACCTCGAGCTTTTGCCTTGGCCACATTATGCCTAGCCTTAATGCCTTGCTGCTTCTGACCTTGCCTTGCTGAATTCCTGTCTTGATCTTGGATTTGCTTTGTTTGGCACTGTGAACTTGTCTGGTGATCACTGGACTATAAGCTGAACATGGTTACCATCACTGTATCTGTTGTGCTGCTCTTGATTAGTGAGGGACTGTGCCTCTCATCAGCGAGATCACCCCCCGCCATCTGCTTTGCGATCACCTTTGGCTCCTGACCTCCATACTTTGCAAAGTAGCCTATTTGTGCTGCTCCCTGTTGATCTTACCAGAGGCAGATAATGGAAAGTCTCCTTCAGAGTCCAGACTGAGAGATCAAGACTGCACAATTATGTGAAGGGGAGAGAAGAGAGTCCATGGTCCTGTATTGTCCAGCTACCTCTATGGAGTTGTACAAGTTGGCCTTCTCCTGAGCATATACTGGTTCATTCATAGCCCTCAGACACAACCTCAAGTGTGACAGTGGGACTTGGATGAGGGCTGTGGACAGTCTACACCATGCACTTAAAAATATGCTGTTATGATTGTGGATGCAGAAAGTGCTAAGCATTGTGAAATGACCCGGAACAGCATTAAATCTAGAATGCTGTTTTTGTATGCTTTTGGTTGGCTCATTTTGTGCATCTCACTTGCCTTGTGAAATGCATGTGGCAATGTAAAAAAGTTGAAGTGCTGAGCCCGGAAGAATATCTTGAGTTTTTCTGAAGTATGTTCCTCTGTGTATTTCTATAGAAGTTTTAGACTACAGCATTGATAGCTATTCCAATTTCCACTTCAAATCATGAGAAGTTAATGTTTGTGAGTGATAAATAGTAACAGACCTTTTTGGCTTGTTACATAGATTGATAACAGTATTCTTGTTGTATCGTGTATTTACATATTAGTTATTACAGATGTATAATAACTTTAATTTCTAAAATGTAGTTACTTTACTAGAATTGTTCCCTCTAGGTCTTAAATCCTGACCCTGAAAAGTGTAAAATGATTCTATCACTTGTTGAAATGAGAGTACCTAGTTCCAAAAAGAGTATTGTGAAATATCTGCAGAATAGGCTTGTTCATAGAATCACAGAATATCTCAAGTTGGAAGGTAGCCATAAGGATCATTGAGTCCAACTCCCTGCTCCTCACAGAACTACCTAAAACTAAACCATATGACTAAAAGTATCGTCTAGATGCTTCTTGAACTCTGACAGGCCTGGTGCTGTGACCATTTTCGTGGGGATCCCGTTCCAGTGACTGACCACCTTCTCAGAGAAGAACTTTTTCCTAATGTCCAACCAGAACTTCCCCTGATGCATCTTCATTCCATTTCCTTGTGTCAGCTCAAGAATTAAACAATTGTTTCTGCATGAAATGAATAGGATCTGTTGTATCTTTTTATTTCCTCTGAAATATTGCAAATACATTTATTAGGCAATCTACTATAAGGCTGTATACACCTTAAAGATGTCTCTTTTGGTTTGATCTACCAAAATTCCTTGTTACCATTCTATGCTTGAACAAAAATTCAATTTTTTGACTTTGACATCATAGTACATTTTATTGTCCTTAAAAGTGAGAACAAAGAACACTTAACCAGATGTACCAGCTGGACTTTCAGTTAAGTACATACTAAGTTATTTATAAAACATTTTAATAAGATTTATAATTAAGGCTAAAGTTTAAGGGATGGAATGCTTTGACATTTTGTATATTTTTATTGTAATATTTAGTATATAGAGTATCATTCATCCTCCACTGAAGGATTATTATACCTATAGTATAATAGTTTTCCAGCAGTTGGAGGTGAATGATGGAATAGGCAAACAAATACAATGGACCCATGATGTGTTTGCAGCTACTAATCTTTCTTGTCTTTATTTTTCAAGCATAATTTAACACAAAGCTTTTTACTTTATTCATGGTAATTGTAACAGATCATTTTTAGCAGTGTAGGTTCCTATCTGCTATCCTATGGAGATTTTAATTGTGTTGGTACCATTGAACTGAAGGTATCACCAGTTTATTGAAAGAGTAATACAGTATCCATATTCATTTAGCCCATGCTTCCCTGATGATCCTGAAACTAAATGTGAACCACGGTGTTAGTCTTTCTTGAGAGACTCAAGGTTCTACCAGGTTGGTATTGAGACTAGAAAATTCAGTTCACATACATTGTGGAAAACTTATAGGTGTAAAGCAGAAAAAAAAAAAAAGGTTACTGTTGAACTACATGTTGATACTTTGCTCAAGACGGTGATTGATGCTATGTGCCCTTTTAAAGAAACAGGGCAGCCTGAAAGCAAGGGCTTTCCTAGTATTAATTTATTTAAAACCATGATTTTGCAGCGTAACAAGTGGTAATGATGTGGATATATTTTGTTTAGCAAATTGTAAAATTTTTGTTCATAGGAATGGTACATCAGTAACAACTTTGTCATTTAGTCATAGTTCATGGATGCGGTCAGGTGTTTCTTCAGCCTTATGAATACGGGTGTCTGAATTAGTCCTGTATTTTCCATATAATTTGCTAGACCATGCAATTCTGTGCGCTTCGCATTGTTTATGTTTGAGCCAGTCTCAAAGGGCAAATAATCTGAAAAATTTCAACAGTATGGTTCTTCTGTATGTTCTTGTGCATGTATCTATTTATCTGGAGGATTGTATAACTACAAAAAAAGTGGCTAATCTGGGAATGCTACTTCCCATAAATATAGTTGATGTCTTGATTTAAATTTTTATTATTTTGTGTGTGTCATTTGGCTTTTTTTCCCTTGTCATAATTTCTGAGTAAGAGGTTGGAGAGCAAAAGCATTGCTGCTTTTCTTTATTTCCCTGCTGCATATCTGATAATATAGCTTGCTTATACAGTAGCCTTAATGGAAACTGTGTGCTAGAGTAGGGCTGGAATGACACTGAATTGCTCTTTGGAAGTGGTAGGTAATGCTGGCCACTGAATCCAGGTTAATATCTGCTACTTCCAGCTGTCCTTTTCCTCCTTTGTTTATTTCTTGATTGAAAATTAACTTCATGGTCTAGCTTTTGCATTTATTATATTTTGAATTTGGGGAAAGTTTGTTAATCCAGTACATAAAGGCAGAGGCAGTCTCAGTTCTCAATTTCTTAAGAAACTGGGGTTTTTTAGGTCTCCATAATCTCTGTTGAGGATTTGATAGTTGCTGCAACCATGCACTCAGGAAGATTTGTGTGATAATGTCTCCTAAACAGCACAGCTGATGAAGTATGCTGCTGCAGTACTGAATTGTGTGAGCAATACAGCTTTTATTCCTCTTTTTATGTGTTTTTTTCGTTGGTATAATGCACTATGAAATGCGATGTGAAACTCAGGAGCAAACCAGAAAAGGATAACTAGCTGCAGAAGGAATAAGTATAGTCAGATACGTGAAACTCTCCCAAGGGAGAGAAAAGCAGCAGATGCATTTTGATGAATTAGTGAAAATTAGGCTTTTTCAGTTTCCCTGCCAGTGCTGGTGACTGCATCCAAGCCCTTCAGGCTCTGCTGGCTGCAAACAATGGCAATGCATATAGTTTCTTTCTTTTTTTCCCCTTTTTAAAAAAATGTTAAACATAAGATACTCAGCACTTGCGATAATCATAGCCCCTCCTACTATGTCAGTTGAAACCACTCCCTCTGTAACCAAAACACATCACTCCCCATGATTCTGAAGGTATTTTACATTTCAATACAAGCTTTTGTGCATTGAACCACACTTCTTACAGATGGTACATTTGAAATAAAAAAAAAAGGGGGAAAAAAAATTCTTAGGAGGCAAATAAGAATAACTGAAACAGCACCTCATTTTCAGAGCTCAGAAGCACTGTAAAATCGAGCTTGATGCAATATTGTAAATATTGGAATATATAATTTAGTAATTGTTTAGTGTTGACTTCTGTTTTCCAGTTCAGAATCCAATACACATAGCCTCCAAATTGCTGCTAAAATTATTTCAGATTATATATTTATGAATGCAAATCTTATTAATGTAGTATCATATCACAGAGTTCAGATGTGATCTTTGGGTAGCTTGTATTGAGTAAATTTTAGCACAGGGCTCATTGTACTTACATGTGTTCAGATTCTGTATTTTTTATTTCAACTGTGCCTTCTGTCATGGCTTGGATGGCTTATATTTCCCACTGGTTTGATGAAGATGATTGGTATGAAGGACAACAACGAGTAAGAATTGTTTAAATTAATATTTTCTCTTTTACTTCCTTTGTATTTTTCTTCTTTAAGCTGCTGTTTATTATATTGCTGGTACCAAAAGAAATATTCCAACAGTGGTACTAAGAAGGTTTTTTTAGTAGTTTTAATGGGGTCTTGAATCATAGATAAGCACATCTAAAATGAGGCTTTTTAATATTAATGTTGCTAGCTGGATAAAAGATATTGGAATTTTGGTGGCCACCTACTTGCATTTTTTAGGTTACATAATTTAATGAATAGTAATTCTTTAATATGTAATGAGATGAAAATAGAACATTCAACTTTATTTTATTAGGAGGAATTAATATACTGTGCATGGAGTTAACTAAAATTATTATAAGCAGTAATTGAGTAAACCAAAAATAATTGGGAAATCTTAAATTCACCTAGAGTCATTTCCAAATTGTACTTTGGATATCTGTATATTTTTATTAATATTTTTCCAAGGAGTTGTTGTTACTATAGCAACATTTTCAGGATATTTTTTTTTTCTTTTTTTTATGTTTATTAACTGCATGCCTTGGGCAAGCTTAATCTACTGCTGTTTTCATAGATTTATGGTGAATATAAGTCACATTTCATTCACTGTATCAAGCTTTTTTTATGTAATCATATATTTCTGTAATTTATGTTTCTTGTTTTGATAGTATATTTTCAGTTTATGAATTGGAATGCAGGAGATGCTACTGAAACATAAGGGCCAGCAGCTGCTTTCGTTGTATTATTGTGTATTACTTGGTAATGCTAGTTACATGCTCAAACTAGCAGGTTTTAATACTTTCCCAGTGTTCTCATTTTACATGTCACTCATGGTATGAATGTTTCAGATGTGTAGTTATCTTTTAATAGCTGCTCCTCAGGGATACAGGTATGAGATGTGTCAAGAGGTAAATTTATCTGAAATTGGAAGTGTCTTGGCAATTTGCCAGCAGAAGAGCACTCTTCTGGTGGTTGTGGTGTTGGAAGATGAGAACAAAGTTCTTACAGAAACACTTAGATGCATTTTACTGAGAGCAGGCACGGTTGTATGTATTTCTTTGTATTACATACAGTATCCCAAAACTAGATTTCTGATACCATATGACTAACCAATACTCTGCAGATTATGGTTTTGTTACCACTGCTAGACATGATGTCTTGGGTTGATTAGGTGTGTAGTTCAACATTGCTGGTGATGTATTGTTAGAAATACCAGCATTTCTCCATTCTCTGTTTCAGACCCTAGTATTGTTCTTTAGATTATCTTGTTAAAGCTACACAATAAATGATATTCTACTTAAACTGTACAAGTAGTGTAGTCAAAACAGTCAAAAATGCTTCTTTGTAAGACTTACCCCAAGTTGCAGTTTTTTCAATATTAATTTGTTTGCCTTAGGTTTTCCCAGCAGGATATCTATCTTGGATTAATATATTTGATTTTAATTTCAAATAAGTGTTTGTTTTTGTAAAATATAGTCATAGGGTGTGACTGAAATCCAAACTTTCCAAAGTTCAGTGAGAGGGCCACAACTTTTCTTATGAAACCAGAGATACTGTGGTTAAATCAATTCTAGTAGTAGTTTGGTTCTGAGTTTATCATGGAGGTTTAAAATGGCTGCGAACACTAGTAGAGCACTTGTTCATTTAATATGTTCTTTTAAATAATGTGTTCTTTTTCTAGTTGTCGTCTGGATAACTGAATGCACTCATTTTGAACACTTGCTAGGTTATCATAAGTTAGGAAAAGTCATCTGCAAATCTGGTTGCAAGAGTCTAGCTGATGCTTCTGGTGCTTTTGAAGAATATTGCCGAAATTCAAAGTCTTGCCCATGGAGCTCACTTCTTTCCGCAGGTTAATCTGATTCTTCAGGAGCCACGGACAGTCTGTATGCTGTGAATTGTATACAAAAGCAGAAAAAAATTTTCTGGTTTGCACAAGGAAGCATAGAAACTGTGTCTATACTGCTCAGTGGTGAACTAGCAACTGATCCAGCACTTCAACAGGCAGTAGACTACCTAGGTTAAATTCTACTGGGAAGTATGAAGGGCTGAGCTTTTGTTTAGAGCAGCACATGCATAAACCTATGTAATTATTCTACATAATTCTGTGTTGTGACTATCATGATTGAGTCAGTCTTTGCTCATCTTTTGCCCAGAAGCAGTTGCTTGAAGTAGTGTGTGTACAGTCTCAGTAAGACTATTTAGAGACCTACATTAGTAGCCACAGTTTGATTGTCCACATCAAGGACTGAAAATTCCTTAGCATTTTGTGGTACTCCACGTATAGTGGAAAGGACTTTTGTTTAAATGCAGTAGCTCAACTGATATTGAGCTATCTGGGTCTTAAGAAATTATAAATGAAATATGACACCGCCATCTACTTCTTTGTTTCTAACCTTTTTTACCTATGATTTATTAAAATCCATGACAACTGATCTTTGACAATATGTATATTGTCATAGTTTTCATAGTGTAAGATTTCTTCTCATCTTCTGATGTGCTTACTTTTATTTTTTTAGATCCCTAAGATTCTTTAAGTAATAGGTATAAATACATCAAAATGTAATGGATAGGTAGCATAGAATAGACTTCAGAAAAGGTACTAAATGCTCCTTCCAGAAACATGAAAGTTTTGGAACTGTGCTCTGTTTAGTCTTGGAAAATTTGATTTGTCTATTGGCTTTTAACCTACATATGTACCAGTATATTTGCTATTATCCTTTATTTCATGGGTCTGGACATAATAATTAGCATTTAATTTCCTAACATGGCTATAATGTGCATGGTGTTGTCCAGCCCCATTGGAAGAAGGCTCGTACTAATTATGCTTATGTTCTTACATGAGACTCAGTACTATTGAGGCAGGCACAGTCAGGAAGAAGTTGATTTTCATTGTGACTTGCAGACATGCAGAGATTTCATGGTAGGCTGGAAGACCTTTGTGGTTTTGACAATATAAATTCCTTTTCCATTGCCCAGTGCCTCAAACTGGTTCCATTGGATAGGGTAATTAATTTGAAACTCTATGGTTCACAGGTCGTATTTTAATCTGCAGTGGATTTTCCCACAAAGATGGGTAAATATTCCCAATGTCTTTAAGGAGTCATCACTTTTATATCACTAAAGATCATCTTTCTTTGTTATATTATCATTGACATGCTGACATGTGGACTATAGTCTGGATGAGATATAACAGTTCTATATGTCAAATATACAGGAGTCACAGCAAGCTTCCCTTGTAAGTAAACACAAACTTCATTGGAAGATAGTGACATGAACATGAATGTTTCGCTGCATATAGCTGTTCAGAAACTAGGGGTTTGTATACACAGAAGCATATTCATTAACGTGAGGCTACTGTATATTCACTTTTGTGCACATGCCATGCTGTCTATACACTCATTTGGACGGGCCATACACTAAATGGACCACAATCGCTATCAGTATAAGCATATGTTACTGGTTGTATACTTAAAACATGCGAGCACACCTCTTGATAATTAAAGGGTGCTAAGTGATGGATTTAGGGAGCTCTTATTTTTCTGTAAATATTGTTGTAGTACATTTGGGCAATACAACAAGCAATGAAATACACAGAGCAACTGAAGCAGAGGAAAAGGAGTTAGTTTAAAACTAAAATGGTGCCTGTTAAAGAGCTGCAGTTGCCAGGCTACTGACACTGCCGTTTTGTGTGTGTGGTGCAACACAATGCTCAGTCTTTTCTCCTGCATCCTTTAGTAACTGCATTATTCTGTGAACATCAAGGTTTACTTCTTTCATCTGTCAAGTCAAGTGATTTCATTCTACAAGCAGAGCAAGATTTTGCGTTTCTGGGAGCAACAAGGTATTGGAATGAACATGGAAAAACTTAAGTGTTTTACAAAAAATTATACTTATGCTAAGGTAGGGATTATTAGGCATTTATCTTTAAGTTATTGATATATATCCATGTCTGTGTATCTAGTCCATTCAGTTGTTCTTTTTAAATAATATTAACTCCATGGTATACAATATTTCAGTTTATTGGGGTTTTTCCATGTTTAGCAGCAAGGAAGGACTTAGAATGTTGCTGCTCATGCCAATTGAAAAGAAAGGTTTTTGTTGTCCTCCCTCTTCCCTTCATCTCCTTGGAAACTGTGGGCATCCTTTGGTAGCTTTCCCAGTGTAATACATCTTTTTTACATGCACGGGTTTTTTTCAGTGTATGCTTAACAGCTCAACGTAATTATTTATACATCCCTTATTTTGAAATAAAATGGTTTTTTAGCAAAGTTTGAAAAATCTCCATTGTATACAAATGCAACATGTGTGAAATCATACATATATTTATTCAGTTATACTCTGTTTATAGTTTTCTGCCATTTTACTCAGGCTGTTCTGATGAATGCTGCTTTCTCCCTTGTTCTATAAGTATGCTCAACAGAAATTATAATGTATGAAAAGATCTGCAGGGAACTGCTTTAATACATGATACAAGAGAATAACCCTTACTATGCCACACAATTGTAACTTCTAGATACTATTGTACTGAATTTCAAAGCAAATGCTTCTTCATTACAGTATCTTTTGTAAAACAGTATGTAACTCATTACGAGGAGCAGGAAATAGTAACGAGTTTAAAACAGCAAATATTAGTGGAAAAAGTGCAAATTCCTTTCTGTAATACAGCTCAGAATATTTTGCATATGTAGATTTTTTTACAATAGGAAAGATCTATGTGATGAGTTAAAGTTTAGTAATGCTTCTTAAGTGTGAATTATTAACTCAGTGAAATACTAATGTATCAAAATCAGCATTTTTATTCTAAATGTTGATCTTTTTTAGAAGACATTTTCATTTCAATATAAGACTCTAAGTAAAACAATACATTATCCAAAATATGATTGTTTTCAATTAAACTTGTGATTGAGGCTTCTATTGGTGAATTTTTTCAAAAAACATATTAAAGTTACTTTTTATCTTTATTGTAAATGTGGAACAAAGAGAAAATAAATGTGTTCTTCTTTTTCAAGTACAATACTTAATATGATGCATCCAGTAATGCTTACAGACATGCATTTGGAACTAGGCTGACATAATTGGGAAGCCAAGGAAGGGAGCCAGCAGACCTGCTTGGTTAAACAGGGAACTGCTGGATAAGCTTAGGTGGAAGAGGAAAGTTTATAGATCTTGAAAGGAGGGGCTGGCGACTTGGGAAGAGTATAAGGCTATTGTCAGGGGGTGTAGGCAGGCAACTAGGAAAGCTAAGGCCTCCTTAGAATTAAACCTGGCGAGAGGAGTCAAGGACAACAGAAAGCGCTTTTTCAAATACATAGCAGATAAAACTAACACCAGAGGCAATGTAGGCCCACTGATAAATGGGGAGGGTGCCCTGGTGACAGAAGATACAGAGAAGGCAGAGTTACTGAATACCTTCTTTGTCTCTGTCTACTCAGCCGGAGTCTGTCCTGAGGAGCCCCGTGCCCCTGAGGCCCCAGAGGAAGCCAGGACAA
>VYZX01002304.1:23794-35789 GCA_013401335.1 Brachypteracias leptosomus | reverse complement strand
AAATTTTATGTAGAAACCAAGTGACCGGAAAGCTGAGAGAAAACCAGAAAGGCTAAAATGAGCTCTGAGCCATTTACTTCAGGAAAGCAGTAATTTCTCTCTAACTACTGATATTCATATTTGTAGGAACTTGGATATCTCAGCAATTTTTTGAACACTAACAAACTCAACTGACATTGACCAATGAGTTCAGAAATTATCCAAGCAGGAAGAAGGAGAGACAAAGGAACCACAACCGCACTGTCAGTCAATTGTATGCACTGTTTCCTTAGAAAGCCAGCCCCAAATCCTTACCATAAGCAAAATAATGCTAGTAATGAACTGTTAAATAACAGTCCATCAAGTGATTTATTTTCCACAGGAAATGGAAGATGCAGTGGATATTTTATACTGCTTTCAGAAAGAATAATAAAGAGCATTGAGCCACTCACCTTTACTTGTCCACAAAAAAGCTTAAGCCATCACTGCACTGAGATTTGACAGACAGATCCAACATTAAACACTTCCTTCTAACACACATCATCTAATATATAAATAACAGAGATTTACGTCTAATCTACACACAATATAGACCACTAAAATTTATGATCACTCACAAGTTCCATACTTCCCAACTCTCCAGAAAAGGCATAGACATCACCTTTCAAATTCATCATGGGTTACCCACATCACCCATACTGCACGTCCTCTCCCCACAAAGGTCCATGCAGCACCAGAACATGTTTGTGTTCACAGGTCAGTGAAAGCAGCACAACAAACAAAGGATGTTCCAGCAGATCAATGACTTGCAAATGCACACAAGACCCATTTATATACATCTGGTCTCTGCAGTTAAGTTCTGCTCAGGATTATTATATTATGTTGTCACGAGCGGGCAGAAAGGATGCTGGTTGTGAGCATTTTTCTAGTTTCACTCGACATCTACTGGGTTCAGTCCAGACTAAAAGTACCTTTCATATAAAGGCAAAAATTGAAACACATACAGAGACTAAGTCCATATATATATATACAAAAACCCAGAACCTACCTAAATTTAAGTACTGATGTCTTATCTAAGTTTTTACCTTGAAAAAATGATCTGGTTGAAAACAACTACACTAACAACACTTTATGCATAGAAATCAGACATGTATGGAAATTCCTTCCACTGCGTATTATATATGGACATTAACAATATGGCTCAAAACTTTATTATAGTTTTTATTTAAAGTTATCTGTGCTCTTGTAAGGACATGTTTACCTAGAAAACTGCAATAAAGCCACAGGAGGTATAAATGAAGAGCAATTTAGCTATTTCAGTGCTACATGTCTTTATAAGGGCAATGTTTACATGGAAACGATTGTATTTTTGTTTTCCTTAAAATGCAGCACAACACTTCTATTCCTAAACAATCATTCATAAAATCATTTGGGCATACAATTCAAGAATTAATTCCTGAGGCAACTTATCAGTCACCTTCCTCCTCCTACAGGGAAAAAAGAAACAAAACCAACCAGATAAAAACCCCATATCCTTCTCAAGAATTACAAATTATGACAAAATACCCACAAGCAGGAGGTCATGTGAGAGTATCACAGACTAACAGCAGCAGGTTTTGTTTTCCCATGTTATATGGGAAAGCATTTAGATCAGTATTAATAAAGGACACTGACAGTTTCAGCAAAGCCTGGTAATTTTAGATAGGTGTTGGAAATAAAAAACAGTTTGAGATATTCATGTAACTTTTATTCTTGCTCTTTAGAGATCAGATCATCAATACAGTTACCAGTTTCAGTCAAACTTTTCAGAGCTTCTGCTCCCTACAGTAATGACATCTAACTGTAAAAACCCTTACAAATGTTAAGTTCTATTGTTGTATTTTTTGCCAAGCACACGAGTAAGACTATCAAAGCTAGTCTCCACTGCAAATGCTTTTCAATGCCTGTGGCAATAATCAAAATGCTGAGAAAGTAACATCTGTATTCACAGTATCTATCTTCTGCTACGGTAAAAGGATAACCTGACCACAAAGGAATAAAAATCACTATAAACCCGCCAAGCAGTCAACAGGAGTAGTAGCAAAGCGCTCTTTTCTCCACTCTAAGCCAGAAGATATCTCAATAGTCTAACAAAGAACTCCTTACTTTCTATAAACAGGAAAAATGGAGACATTTATCAACAACTGTGGTGGAAGCCCCAAACAACAAAAATGGTGTTTCTATGTACAACAAATCTGCAGGCAGTTAAGGACAATGTTTATTTTCTTGCCATAGCACAGTCACTTGATCTTGTCAGTCACATAAGCTTTAAGTGTTTCTGCAGGAAAGCCCTCCACAACTACTTCCACAGAACTACCAGGTTTTTGTCTGTTCTTGATGAAATGCTACATAAGGGACACTGTCCAAAACACATTTTATTACTTCAAGATCTTAGGGTGAAAGTTCAAGAGGATGGTTATGATGAACATTCCTGGTGAAATCAGACCTAAACCGCTCAAAATTCTCAGACAAGCTTCAGATCCAAACAACAGACTTTTTTTCCATTCAGATTAACAGCTGCCTTCTGTTTTACACAATTTGTCTTTTATTAAAACAGTACCGAGTTTTCCAGGCTAATTAACTCATACACTTCTGGTTGAAGGTATTTCTAATTCCTTTAATGGACATCTAAGTATGAATATTAATAATTTCACCTAAGCAAGGTGCTCAGAATTTGTCTTTAACAAACATACAAGATTATTTCTTCAGAGAGAGTTCAGAGGTTAATTCCTTGAAAATTTAGTCATTTTCTTCTTCCAATACATGAGAAGCAATTAGATAACTGGTTATTGGCATTAATATCATCTCTTTTGAAGCAAATGAGAGTGTCAAGACCCATTTCAGAGCTGGGGAAACCATGGCAGGAAAGTATTCTAATTCATGGTAAAAGTTAATAGTGTAACTCGGAACAGAAACCTAATTCAGTCTGCTCATGAACCACGAAAACATATTTTGCACATGGGTATTACAAGCAGCAGAGAAACAAAATAAAGTTGGAAATGAGACGCTGAAGAACTGGAGATCTTCCAGTATAATTACATTCTACATCTCCATCCATGTAAGAAATGCTGCAGATGACTACGTATTACGAGCAGTACTCAAACAGCTGTCAAGCAGTACCATTAAAATATTGCAGGATCACACAGGCTATATAACCAAAGCAAAAGTCTTCCCCTTAAGGAGTTCCCAGTTTAGTCGAAGGGAATCTCCTTCTCTGGAGACATTTAAAATCCGCCTGGACGTGTTCCTGTGTGACTTGACCTAGGTGATCCTGCTCTGGCGGGGGGACTGGACTAGATGATTTTTCGAGGTCCCTTCCAACCCCTAACATTCTGTGATTCTGTGAATTAGCATTAGGAGGAAAGCAATCACAGGCTGCAGTGATAAGATCATTTTATTGTATAGTCCAGAGCTAGCAGAGTTTGAATGGCTGTCTCTACTCTTGTACATACATGGGCTGTTTTTAATCTCGACAGCATTTCACCCAGTAATTCCAATACTGAGTGATCTGTGACTGCATTACATCATCTTTTTAAAGAGATGACTGGCTTTCATTTTAAAAGATTTAACATGATGGAAAGTCCACTGTACCACTCAACTGCTTCTAGAATCCTTATTAAAAAATAAATATCTTGTTTTATTTTCACTTTAATATTTGTTGACTTCATTCTGAACCACCAGACCGCAAAGTATGAATTCTTTTCTTATTTTTCAGAACAAACCTTTAGTAGTTTCTTAGCACCCACAACTTTCATTTTTTCTTTTTAGTTGTCTTTATTTACAGAAGTGTAGTAATAAATGGCTTTCTTTTTTTGTTTGGTCTTGGACCTTTTTTTTGTTAAAAAGCTTCATTAAGACAATTGCAGTTGGCAAGTTCTGACTCCACCCCCTTCAGAACAAGTCCTAAAACTAAAAACCTGAAACAAGAATCTCAGAGTTGGGAATACAAGCCACACCTGCAAGATAGCCTTAACAGTAGCCTGGCGTTAACTTCAAGATTGATTCAGTAAGGAGGACAAGGAAATGCGTAATATCACTGCTAGATATGAAAGTACTGTGTTCTCTTAGACCCTCAAATCTATGTTTCACAAATATGAACTTGAGCAGCTGTCTCAACTGTCAGTAAGTAATGGCTTATAGTTATATCGAATGTTAACAGAATCAGATAAAGCAGACTGGTTCTGCTATTTACATTACATAAAATGAAGACAGTCATGCTTTACTTCAGAACTTTTAATCTTAATCTGGCTGTCACTGGGGCTCAAGGATCACTAAGCAATGAGATACACTCAGAACAAAAGAGAAGAGAGGCCAAAGCCTGGAGTCCAGCCTTAGCCAAAGGAAAGCGAAGTCTGAGGGCTTTGTAATACCTAAGTGACAGTTTTATATTATTTGTATATTAGTGTATTGTTATAAGAAGAGGCTGATAGTCACACCACACCTTTAACTTAGCCACTGCTAACTTTTTAACTCTAGTTTTTTAGAGAGCAGAAAAATAGTTGTTTTGAAAGCCCAGTGTAGCACTGAATCACTTCTATTTCACTAGGGATTTTTCCCTTATCAGATTTCTAATCTCTCCAGCCCACAAAACAAGTAACCTTGTTTGTTCCTTTACTGCCTAAGTAAGAAATAGCCCAACTACAAAATAATATGATTACGGGTTGTTTTGGGGGTTTTTTTTCTCCAGATTAACCCTTTCCTTATTCCTACATTAACTATCACAGCACAACTGCTTCTACTCCCCCTTGGGCCACCTCCTGTAGTGAGATGGACACTGCTATATTACTTGCAAGTCAAGAAGGTCATGTAAATATACCAGAGGGTAGCCACTACATTTCTTACCTCGCTTTCCTACAGATTCCTACTACACAACTCTGCATGAACTCTCCCATGTTTCACCATTTTGGTCCAACATTACTCGAGTGCTCCTGCCTTCTCAACACATAATTTTAATCTATCATCACTACTTACCTTCACAGCAGCTAAAGCCACCCTAACCACAGGGATTCCTTTTTCACACCCCGGCATGAATAAGGAGAGCCAAATGAATAAGCCAGAGCAACCAAGTCTTTCTTGGACAGCAGTGGCAGTCTTCTACCCCAAGATTTCACTGCTTGTAGGCCTAACCTAATCACATGTAGCTGTGCTGTGCAAATCACCATTCTTGTCTGAACTTGATAGCTGATCATTTGAAAAAAATCAGATGTTCAAAGTTCTTTCACTTCACATTCTCCACCTCTGCCCCAAAGTAACAGTTACGCTGAGGGAAGGGTAAGGAGGAAGAAAAAGCACAGAGTCAGCACAAGCCTAAATTGATAGAGTTCAGAATCTGTGTTGCTGCTCCCTCTCCCTTCCTCCTAGGCAAAACCACAAGACAGAAAGGTCTAGTAGGGCAGAGACAGGATAAAGTTAGTGATATAAGAAAAGGTGCAAACATCTCTGTCCTTTGAACTACTTCAGTGTAGGTCAGTTTGTCCTCCATAAGCATCTGCTCTTTTGAACTTAGAAGAAAGGAGATCATCAGTTACATAAATGCAGTGGTACAGCAAAAGCAGTTTGCTATAGCAGATTTGTCAAACAGATTTTCACAATAGTGCTTGACCAGGAGGAATTATTCAGGGCCTACCAAGCCTTATTAGCATGTCAGTAGTTGTATCAGACCACATCACCGTGGACTGGAGTAGTCAACATCTCCCACCTGTGTGCCTTCAGCTCTGAATTTCTTCAAAGCTCTGTCTTCCTAACTCTTCTGTATGATACTAGGAGCACTTTCAGATCCATGAGCAGGTATCTGTCATTTAGACAAATATTTCTGTTATTTGCCTTTCTTCTGGTCACACTAAGCCCTGTTGTTCATACACAGGCTGATAGTAGTCATCCTCTGTGGCTTACTCCTCTTTTTGTTTTCTCATCAGTTACATAGATTTCCTTGAGAATGTCAATTCAAGACCTTTGATCTCAGGGCAAAACTCTCTAAAGGAGATCTCTGAAAATATATAAGCATTCTTGGAATTTGCCCTGAATATGAGTGGCATCCCTAAAGGGATGGCTAACCTCCTTACACTTTGCCAAAAGAAAACACCCCAAAACAATGAAGATGAACAGCAACAACTCACTTGGTTTTGTTTTCAAAAAATAAAAAAAAAAAAAAATTCATTTTAGAAAGAAATCACCTATTGGTGAACTGCCCAACATCACTGAGCAGCATGTTGCAAGAGAAGCTTGTTCTTTGGGGAAATAACAAAATGGGCATTAAAACGATTCCTGAAAATGAGGAGGCTTTCCTAACTTATTTTGAAAATTACTTTTTCTTCCCCAACAGAGATTCCCAGAGAAAGTGGTCACACAAACACTCCCCAGAAAGTTACAGTTCCAGGTGTTTGGGTTATATTAAGCAAGCACTTAACAAAACTCTCAAGATTTAATTATGACAATTCTCATATTAAGCTAAAAACATCTTATTGAGCCATAAAGCTATTGATGCAGCACACACCAGGAAGTTCTGACATGTCTGTTCTGACACTAACACACAGGCATAGTCCTGACCCCAGCACTGTAAAAGTGATAGAATATACTTGTGTACAATGCAGTGATCTATGTACTGCATTTACTCCTTTCGACGTCACCATGAGCAACAAGTATTTATGGAATAAAAAGAATATAGCTACTAAAATAATATGTAGATAGCACAAGCTTCATATATGTGGGTACCTACACAGCATGTCACATCACATCAAACAGTAAGGTTAAACCATTTTTGCTACAAGGATGAGTTTAAACAGTTGTGGAGTGCAGGTGCTGGCAGCAGGGGGCTCCTCAGGCAGCCTCTCCAAGACTCCAAGGACCCACTGCAGGGCACAGGGGAGCTCCTCAGTCAAGTTGGTGGCACCTCAGGGAAAGTGGGTACAAGAAAGGGCAAAACACTGCCTGGCAGTGAGGGGGAAAAGCATGCAAAACAGCCCCGCCAGCACACACATGAGAGAAGGAGGTGCTCCAGCCACCCTAAGCAGCAACCCTCTGAAGTCCCTGGAGAGACTGCGCCAGAGCAGATACTGACATTGCAGCCTGTGGAGAACCCAGGCCAGAGCAGGTTTACCCTGAAGGACAGTAGCCTGTGGAGAGGACCCATGCCAGAGCAGGGGAAAAAGCGTGTAGTAAAAGAGGCAGAGAAGAGATGTTAAAGACTGACCACAGTCCCCACTTCCCATCTCCCTGTGCTGCTTGGGGTCTGAGGGAGACAGAAGACTCAGCAATGAAGGGCTCAAGTTGAGCCTGGGATAAAGGAGAAAGGAAAGGCATTGCTTCAATCTGCCTTTGTTTCTCACTAACCAAGCCTATTTTAACTGGTAACAAATTAAATTCATTTTCCCCAAGTCAAGTCTGTTTTGTCCATGATGGTAACTGTTAAGTAATCATCCTGCCTTTATCCCAGCTCATGAGCTTTTTCACACCATCTTTTCCCCAGTCCTGTTGAGGAGGGCAGTGAGCAGCTGGGCAGGTATCTGGCAGCCAGACAAGGTCAACCCTGACAACATACTAACTTAACTTGAAGAAACCAGCGTTCCATCTGTAAATGATACAGACCTTTTGGGGAATATTAGAAACTACATAGGAAATGTCACAGAATAAGATAAAGCATGAACAGACAAACCTGTTCTGACTTATGAAATTATTTTTATATTTTATATATACATAATAATGAAAGTATGCATAGACTGACTCATACAAAAATTACCAAATAGGCAACAGGCTTTAAGAGGACTTGGCCAAGTTCTCAAAAAACAGTAATAGTGAATAAATTACCAATGGTACATTTCAGTCAAGGTAATCAAGACAAATTTTGTTTAAAACAGGATTAAAGAGGAGGTGGCATCTCTCTTTTCCACTTCAAATAAGAGATATATATATACAATAAGCAGTACTTGCTATACAGCACACAACTCAATAACCCTCCTCAGTATCTCTGAAATTGAAGGTCACCTAAAGGCAGGCACCTTCAGCAGAATATTTAGAGAACTTTGGTAATAAAACAGAAACAGTTGTTTAATAATACAAATGTATATATTATTTAAATATTTATATACACTATATAATTTAAATATGATACAAATTTGTATTATTAATACAAATTTACAATAATAGTTCTCAGGTTAATATAGAGAACATATTTGAGTCTAAAGCAGCCAATATATTGCAAGGAGTTAGCTATGAAGCTTCATTTCTTTTAGGAAGAAAATAATTTTATTTAGTTAAAGCTTTACTTCTGCTAAGATCTGGAACTCTTTTCCCTGAGTAGGATCATTAGTTCTCAGCTTCACAGAAAATTAATTACTTCTTTTAAAAAACAACCCAACTGCCGAAGGAAAAGACACCTTTGGAAAAAAAGAAATATTCCAAAGACCTAACGGTAGTAGTATACCATTTAACATAAATACACTTCCAGCGAACAATGGAAAGACAAAACAGCACTTTAAATAGCAGTTTTATCGGGAAGAAATGCAAATGTTGGATAAACAGAGAGTGAAACTTCCTGTGCTATTTTTCACACAGTGATAAGCACAGACCCTTAGGCATTTGTAAAATTAAGGTATTTCATTACACTAGAAAGGTTACTTACCAGACAACAGTACATATGGATGATAAAAGGTTCTCTTACATTGTCAAGAATGCAAAAGTTGCATAAAGCTTAAAGAAGGGATTAAATATGTTCAAGCTCAACCGCTAATGTCTTCTATTTAAAATATGCTAAGAACACACTAATGAACTGAAGTAAAAAGGGCTTAACTGCATATGGCAAGGTATATATTAAAGTAAGATTTTTCTGTTTTGTTTTTCCATCAGGATACCAATTCCCCTCAAAAATTCCTAGAAGCAATTTTCACAAAAAAGCAAAACTATTTCAGGTATGTCCACAAGGCAACTGATACATGCAATGGCATAAGGGAAAGAAAAATGTTTTGCAAGATTAAATGGTAAATGGTAGATAAATATATATTAAAAAAATTTAAAAGCATATTCGAACTGATAAGTCCTATTTCTATATTATCCAGAATTATCAATTGACTGCAAGTGTAGTTGAATGGCATGAAAAATCGTGTAAGTTTCCTTTCCAGGTGACAAGTGTGTTCTCTATCAGCTCCAAATAAATCAATCTCCTGCATCTCAACAACAATCAGAAAACTTCAATCCTTGGTTGGGGTAAAAGATTCTTCAAATATTAAGATACAAGGACAGGAATAACCATGCTGAATATATTACTCAGTGGTAATAAGTTCAGAAGCAGCAAAGAAATGATAAAAACAGACACATATGGAAAGCCTTCCATTTTTTTGTATTTCACTAGAGTTGAGTACAAGTATTTCTGCAACGCAGACTCCTTCGAAGCACACGCATATTGAAGTTAAGTTTTTCCTCCCTACAAAAAGAGGCAGGCACAAGCAAGAGTTTATTGGAAGAATAGACAGATCTCAGCTTTAGTCATAACAAGCTGGATGTTGCCAACACCATTCCACAGCAGTACTTTCTAACTGATGAGCAGTTGAGGGAGTAACTTGATTACTCAAACATGGTGCCACCAAGTTCCAGGCTACAAACACTACATTTCTGCCAAGGTTTGGGAATTATTTCAAGCCTATGCAAGAGAGAACTAGGACATGCACACAAACTAACTCCAACAAAAAAAGCCAAGATACAGAAGACAGGATGCATTTTTAAAAGATCACAGAATGTTAGGGATTGGAAGGGACCTCGAAAGATCATCTAGTCCAGTCCCCCCCCCCGACAGAGCAGATGGATATATCAAGCAGTCAGAAAAGAGGTGCTAATTCTCGGTATATAAATATTTATAGCTGATAAGATGGCTTCTCTGAAGAATTCAGGACACAGGGGGTGGGCACCATATGCACATGCATTTTTCATGCTTGATCTGGAAAGAAGGCTACTTTGTTATGGACCTTCTGTAAATGACCAAAGTAGTCTATATGGCTAATAATACCGAAGAGAGTCATTCCCTGTACTGAAATGCTTTAATACCTCTTTCCAGGATAAAAATTCCTTTCCTTAAAGAGGATAAGAACATTAACGTTATTGTTCATGTTAATGGTTTATTTACTGTTAAGTCACAAATCTGCAGCATGGGGTGGTTTATTTACTGTAGCTTACAAATTTCTCCCCTGTGGGTACTTCAAAAGTCATCTGTTTTTCAGTACCTAATAATCAGGAAAATTTGTTACAGCTCACATTACGATTGTGGGGCTGTCTTTGACTAGAAAAAAAACCTCAACAAACTGCAAGATCGTAATACATTGCTCTGATTTCCCAACATGATAGATCTAAGAAACCTTTAGTTTGATTCAAGCAGAAAGTAAAGACAGCTATGAAAACAAGGCTAGCGAACTCCTTAAAAATCTCATATTTGCAAGCTTTTAACATGCTACCTATTAATCAGTGCCCAACTACACACCTAAGTACAGTTCTGCTGGTATGCGACAATATGATCTTTATTCACTTAAGCTGTGTGGTGGCAGCAGGTCGATTACTATGAAGAGATATCCTGAATTCTGCATCCTCAAGAGACTTGTTTCCTTAGCAAAAGCAGACACAGGCGAAGAGGCTACATTTATAGGGGCAGTAGTAAAGAAAGGTCACAGAGATGAGGGCCAAGAATGAAACAAGACAAGCCGGCAGGAAGGGCAATTCACAGTTATCCAACCTCATAGTTCAAATACAACTCATCCCTTTCCTCCATCAAATTCCCACAGCTCTTACAGCACTCATGTAAAACCTCGTGAAGATTAAGCTTTCTAAGTTTCACACTTCTGAGAAGAGATCAAATATGCTCAGAAGATGATTTTGCATCCATCACCCGGTGATGACATAAAATGATGATCTGAAGACTTCTGCCTTGAGATTAGTATTTCTTTTTTCAAGTGGGATTGTAGGACCCTTTCTTTTTTATCTTCCCTCACAATAAAAGCCCTAAACAAGGTTCTTGCAGGATGCATGCTGAAGAAGTTGAAGACTCCAGCCATCTTGTTAAATGCACGAACTTCAAATTCCTGTAGAAGTCATTAGTGCTACAGCTCTTCCAGAGTTTTCTCTTAGCATGTTTGCTGCCGTGAGCTTCCTTTGGTTCACTGAAATCTACTGTCTGTCAAGAAAAAGCCATAATTTGCAGGAAACAAGACAGAGATGCCACCTCTTGTATCAATTTAAACATTTACCAAGTGAAATGTTGGGACCAAGGTAAGAAATTTACATAATCTTCATTAAAATGAGAATTTGTGCCTAAAAATCTAATTCTATAAAAAGAGGAAATAGCTACACTGAAAAAAGGAACCTGCAGTGTTTAAGTTACATCTTTATAAAGGCTATGAAGTTGTCTACAGTCTCTTAATTTTAAATCTTGCCATCAATAACAACATAAGAGCAATTACAGAATGTTATTTCCCATGCCTTATTAACAATTATAGCTCCAGCTCCTGAAAAGCTGGCTAAACTTGTGCATCTTCAGCATATTATTCTCTCTTATGGTTTCAAGATGGATAGGATGAAAGAGGTACACTGATAGCAACCAATATACTGATATGTCTCCTAAACAAGAAAACAATATATATAGTCCTTAAGCTTAACCTCAAGACAGCCCTTTCCTTTCTATGCTAATTCCAAGCTCAGGATAAAGCACATAGACAAAGCTCTGAAAGATTCTGAAATAAACAGCTAACATAGAATATACATGTACACATATGTAATAAGACTGAAAAAACATTTGACTACTTGTAACAGAAGGAATGCTATACATATGCTACCATAATTGAAATATTTAAGCGAATTTAGTTCTCCTGATGCAAAGGATGTTTCTGAACTGCAGTGGTTTTAATCTTTCTCAAATCTAAAAAAATTAGTAAGAAATTCTTCCACCTTTTTGTAAGGTATTTTTTTTGCACTCTGGTTGACCAGTTTTGATCTCATCTTAAAA